>ML782633.1:86631-131619 GCA_009831015.1 Picea engelmannii | reverse complement strand
CTTAAAATTGATGTTCAAAGGTTTGTGGTAGAATGTTTGGTTTGCCAACAAAATAAGGTGGAAACAATTAAGACCCCAGGTCTTTTACAACCATTATCCATCCCAAGTCAACACTGGGAGGAGGTTTCCATGGATTTCATCACAGGGTTACCAACGTCAGAAGGAAAGAGTGTCATCATGGTGATTGTTGATAGACTGACCAAGTAAGCACACTTTGTGCACTCTCTCATCCCTTCAAAGCTAGTACAGTTGCCACCACATTCATGGAGACAGTTCAAAAGCTACATGGAAGCCCAAAGATTATTGTAAGTGATAGAGATCACATCTTCACTGGACATTTTTGGACAGAATTATTTTCTTGTTTGGGTACTCAATTGGCTCATAGCTCATCCTATCATCCTCAATCTGATGGAAAAACCGAGATAGTGAACAAATTTCTGGAAGGCTACCTTTGTTGCTTTGTCTCTGATAAATAAACACAATGGTTCAAATGGTTACCCTTGGCAGAATGGTGGTATAACACTTCATTTCATACTGCAACAAAAATGACACCAGTTATGGCACTTTATGGATACCACCCTCCTTCCATCACTTCTTCTCTAAAAGAAAAATCTAAGGTTCAAGCAATGGAAGATCACATCGAGAATCAACAACAAGTTCTCCAAATCTTAAAGGACAACGTGACCATGGCACATAATCACATGAAACAACAAGCATATCAACATCGTAGTGAAAGAAGTTTTGAAGTAGGGGATTGGGTATTTTTAAGACTACAACCATAAAAAAAAATTTCCCTCAAGCAAGCCAAGAAGGATAATAAATTATCACCAAAGTACTATGTCCCTTATAAGGTGTTGCAAAAGATTGGTACTATGGCATACAAATTTGAGCTGCCTGCATCTTCACGAGTACACCTAGTTTTCCATGTTTCATGCTTAAATAAGGTTATAGGCGACAAGATCCCAGTTCAAACTATATTTCCAAAACTTGATGAGGAAGGAAAAATCATATTGGAGCCTAAAGCCATCACTGACACAAGAATTCACCAACTGAGGAATAGATCCATTTCAGAGTATCTCATTAAATGGAGGAAACTACCGGCCGGAGATTCCACTTGGGAAGATGAGTATTTTATACAAAAGCATCCAGATTTACTCAAACCTTGAAGACAACACTTGTCTTAAGGGGAGGGGCATGTTAAGCCCTAATATTGGCTCATTACCCCTTAATTGGGGCATATTATATTAGTAATGTTATTTTATTTATGTCGGCTTTAGGCCATTAGTTGTAATTATACTTCCTACTATCCTATATATACCAAGGAGACATTTTGATTTTGAATCATCTTGTACTTGAACATTTAAGTGGGGTAAAAGGAGGTTTCCCCCTCGAAGAGGCTTATTATCTGAAATTATCTCTTTTTCAAGGCATTGAGTACTTTTTCTGAGGTTTTTCTATGCTATATTGATATTTGGTTCTTAAAACTTCCACTGCAGACATGAGCCCCCAGAGATGTAGCCCCTTCATTTCCTGACCTTGTACAGTGGCCAATGACACAATTATTTGGACTGATCAGAGCATCAACTGATCAATTAGAACAAAGGCTCCAGGAGGCCGAGAGATCTGCCTATGTTGCAAGGAAGGAAAATTTAATTGCGCAAACATACAGGATGTAGGAAATGCATGAAAAAATATAGGTTCAATGCAAACTGGAAAGAGCGTAGGAAAGACTTGTCGAAGCATGGTCAAGGATTCATAAGGTTGCGCCCGAACTCCTTGAAGTCAGTGATGCAGGTGAACTGAAACACCAGCTTGAGTTTTTACAAGGAGAATGTACACAAATTGCCACCCAATATGAGCAGCTGAAAGCACAATTACAACAGGCCCAATAAGAAGAAAAGAAGAAGCCTCAGAATATACAAGAGAAGATGCAAAAGATAGTATAATAACAAGTATAATAAGGAGACAACCTAATAGTTCATTGCAGAGGTATCACTCCTCACCAGGAAATGGCAGGATAAAGTGGGAAACTTTCAAGGAGTGAAACAATGAGCCTTAGAGTTGGTACCAGAGTTGGGCCCTTCATTTTAAGAGGTAAAATAAGAGAAAGTAAAAACATAAGAGCCCAAGGAAGAAGAAAAGGAGGATAAAGGAAAACAATAGATGCTCTTGGAATATGCGAAAGAACCAAGCACTAGACTCGAGGGCGAGTCATGGATTGTAGTTGGAGCCTATTGGGCCTTTCATTTTTGGATAAGGAATTGCGCAAGTTTCAACATAGGTTGGACAATAGAATGAGAAAGAGAAACAGAACGCAATTGCGAAAGTCAGTGCAATGCTAGCTAAGAAACAAAAAGTTGCAACAAAACAAGGAAGCACGCAAGCCAAAATAAAAGACACAACCCAACTATATATATGGATGAACATAAGTGTAAAAGGGTTGTTGACATTGTTTTTGTTGTTGGTCAGTTGATTATGAGTTGGTTCCAAGTTGATTGTGGGGAGTTGAGTCGATTCGAGTCTTGAGTCTGTAATGAAATCGATCTGTCAGTTTGAGAATTGGAGCTCTGCAATATGAGTCCAGAGTCAAGAGTCTGTACAACGCACTATTGTGTAATTCCAAGTCTGTAATCAAAGAAAGATTCTGAAGATAATATGAAGAAGGACCTAAATTTTCAAATATGATGTGTCTCTCTGTGTTTTTCTTATGCATTACAGTTCTTCTTTATGGGTTATAAGTTCTACTTGATGGTTCTTTTTTTAGATGCTTGTTCTTAATGTAAGTAGGTTCAATTATTGCACATATATGTTTCAAGTATGTTTATGTCTCTTGTGAAATATTAGGGATGAGTTTTGAAGGCTCTATGGATCCTATTAAGTCCTTTCCTTACCCTTCCCTATCTATCTATCGCAGCAATGCTTCGTGTGAGACTTCTTCTCTTCAGAGGAGATGAAAATGCCAATGCTCTAGACTACATGGTACCTTTTGTTGGTAACCTGAGAAGGACCATGGTATGATTAAACTTGCACCAACAATCACAATCCTAGCTAAATATATATCTGATTCAATTGACTGAAGGTACAACCAAACAAGTACCTATTAGATATTTCTTCCTTGAGTGGGGGAAGATCAGTAAAAATAGAGGGAAATGTGACTACAACTAGTAGATATTATACGTGAACAAGGATGAGAGGTGAAAAGGTTAGAAGAGAATTCAGTAGACACATGGAATTTTTTCTTTCCGAAGGAGGGTCATGCTCTTATGATGATGAGAGAATAGGAGACATAGAGGTTCCACTCAAGTATAATCATTTGGTGAAGCAATGGGTACCTAATGATCTTCCTCTGTTAGAAACTGACTCCAATTTCAACAATAGGACGTATCGCATTGCACCATCCTCCCTTATGTCATGGGGATATTTTCCATGGATGGAATAACTATAAAATACAATACAGTAACTGAATTGATGGACTATGTCAAACCATGTTACAATTATAATGATTGGATGTGGGTGGTTTGGTACATGAAAAGTATGCATAGATATGCACTCACCACAAATTATATACAACTAATAAACAACAATAAAAATAAAGGAGAAACTATCTATATTGATGGAAGGCCTAAAGCTTCTGGCAATATCACAGGGTTTATAAACAAAACATGACCCAGGACAACAAACAAGCAACCGAATTTCATTTATGAGTGATGCGAAGTGAATCAAGTAGTCATGTGCGTGATAAAAATGATAGCTCCCAGGGAAGAGTTATTAGTGGATTACAATTTGAATTGAATAGAAACATCAACTAATAGTGTGCATGTACTTATGCAACACCTCTTCAAGCAACCTCTACTTATTGCATTATATTTTTTGTATCTTTAACAATGTTTGAAAGATTTCATGGTCCCAATTTTATAATAATATGGGAGGTTGAATGTGGAAAAATCCCAGTCCCAAAACATGTAAATGATTAAATTTTTTTATTTACACTTAATGCTAATTTTATTATTTATTTATATAATTTTATTTGTGTGGAAATCATAGTTTTGTTATCGTTAATTTTTTTTTAAATGTTTCATGGTTCTAATTATATTATAACGTGGCAGGATGATCGTGGAAAAGGGGAAACCACATAACATGTAAACGATTAACAAATTCGACTTTGATTTTACGTTAATTTTATTATTTATTTATATCATTTTATTTGTGTGACAATTAGTTATTTAATTTGTTTATATAACTAAAATAACATTGATTTTGTTGAAATATGTAGTCGACCATGATGATTATGACTCCCCCAATGAGGAGGAGTTGTAGTCATCCCCTAATCCAATGGTAATGATTAAAAAGAAGATCATTAAAGAGAACAAGGAAATTTTTGTCTTGTTAGACCATGTGGATAAAACTCCTGACATCATAGAAAGGACCAATATGGTTAGGACACAACTTAGGACATATCAGGTAATAACCATAATTTAAATTGATTTTTTTTATGTACTGATAAGTTCAATTATGATAGTTTTCTTTTAACTTTTACATTATCTAATGAAAAAACATTTTATTTATTACATAGAGATATTTGGAGCTTTTTTAGCCCAGTTTCGGTAGTAGTGGTACCACATAAATGCCACAGTGTCATGGCATGGGCCACCATATAGCTGCTAGACTGTTTACTTCTCCATCTTCCACACCTTTAGATGGAATCCATGACACACATCACCAGACATCCACACAACCAACAGGATCTAGTAGAGGTGGTGACGTATATGTGGTTGATGATGTGGTTGATATTGATGCATTTCCTAGATCTTGACGTAGTACCAACATGGGGACCCTTCTATGCACATTTTTTTTCAACCATAACAAACTTCCATTAAAACAAATAAGACTCCCAGGTAGTTTTCATACTTTAACTATTTCATGTTGTCCATCTCAAATATAAATCATCTAGATTATTATTTTTAAATTAATGATCATATATTTTTGTGTGTAGGAAACAACCATTTTTATAGGCACTTGGAGAGTAAGGCCTTGTTGTTTTTTGGGGAAATAGTATACACGAGATCAAATTTCCAGAATTCCAACCTCAAAAAAGAACTTTTGGATTACCTTGAAGGCCTCTTTGCAGTAGAGACCTTCAATAAAAATACGGTTGCCTCTAGAACGAGCGAATATTTAAAATATATGTGGGATGTGTATAGACGAAACTTGGAATTCAACCTTAGGTATGAACTCCCTCCGTCGATTCTAGAGAGGGAGTGGAAGGATCTCATTGACAATGCAAAAGAAAAGAAATTGAGAAAAACAGGAGAACAAATAACTGGTACCCCAAGGTAAATTACAATATTTTGAATTCAATACCTTTAATTTTATTTAGATCTAAATAAAAGTGTGGTATATAACATAATTGAAACTTTTTATGATAGGTTTCCTGACACTTCAAATGGAACCAAAGAAAGGATTTCCAAACATGGTTAGCATGGGCTAGGTCAAGGAGACTACTCGATGTTACAGTCAAGAATCATAAGTAACCAAACATATTAACAATATTATTCGTATTTACTTACAACTTTCAATTAATTGTATCCAATAACATTAAAAATACATACTCTTATGCAATGCATGGCGATGACTTTGGAATTGAAAACACAGAGGAAGACCTTCGAATTTGTTACAAGTATGGCTATAAAGTTGTCGTTGATCGTAGGAAAAGCATGGGGCACACCCCAAGATCTAGTTTGCGGGTTAAGGTAAATAAAAATTAGTCCAAACCAACCTTTAATTACTTATAAAATACATAAATGTTCGATATCATCCATAAATTTAATGTATTACTTTGTTTTAATCAGGGGAACAACACTATCAACTAAAAAATTAGTACTGGAGAACAATGTGTTGATAATGAAATGTGTCTAGGATATAATAGTGCTCCCAAGAATCCCCATCCCACTTGGGTGCATCCCCATGATATTCCTATGAATGAGGCCCACAACGGTAAAATGATTGTATATTAATCATATAGTTAACAATTTCATACTTATAATTTTTGTTCTTATAATTTTTATTACTTATACATTTATGGTTTTGTCCTTATAAATTTTGTCATTTCAATGGCAAATAATGTCATAGTTGATCCTCCTCGGCATGAATATTAGGAGTATAGGGAAGCCATTCCAACGATGCCCACTAGTGGACTAGGTAAATAATTACATTGCAGAGGATTTTTTTAATATTAATGAACTACTTCAATGATATTTAAAAATTGGCCATATAAATTTAATATTGTTTGTTTTTGTAGGTGATGGACCCTCGAAGAAACCTCCATGTCGTGGGTACAAGACTAGGCATTCTCGACGTGAGAGGACTGAAGAAACATCAGTTGTTGAAGAGACCCTAGGAAATGAACACATGGAGGTTGATGAATTACTTAAGAACTGGACTAGAAAACTAAATAAGACTAAAAGAAATTTATGATGTATAATACTTTTATAACACATATCGATGTACATTATAGAGCTAGTATATTTGGAACATATTTTGGATGATAAATTTTATTTATAAAAACTCTTTTTTATGACATATGCCTTTGAATGATAAACCTCATTTATATCTTTACAATCAATTTTTATCAATTTTGAATATTTTTAATGCATATTTTTTATTAGAATATAGATTGGGTATTTGGAAATTGAGAGTAATGTGAGGGGGGGGAAGGGACCATAGGAGCTTCCACCTTCATGTGGTTGGCCCTGTTCAATAGAGAAAAAATTATTTGAGTCATTTATTCTTGGAGAAAACCTCTCTATATCCAATGGAGCAACAACGTAGTCAAAGTTGACTTCGTTGTTGCTCCTTCATATTGAGGGAGGCTTGATCCAAGATCAAATGGCTCCAAAAAATTATTCTTGAAATTAAGAAGATCTTATTTAGGCTGTTGCATCTGAGATGTGTGTGTGTGTGTGTGTGTGTGTGTGTGTATTTAATCTCCTCTCATATATATTTTCCAAAAAATAATATCAATGGTGTTTACTATTTTCAATCTTGTCGGTTCTAATTTCTATTAGGATTTATTGACATGTCTTAAAAGCRTTTTTGGGTTTTTACTAAATATTAAATATAATTCTATTTTTTTTTACTACAATCTGTATTTCACACATTTTCATATGCTCTAGATGTTGTACCAATGGCTCATGCAAAAATTAGTGGATTCCAACCTATTGATACTTTGACAATAATAAAGGTTCAACATGACAGGGTATGCATTATAGTCTCTTTTTCACAATATAGGGTATGCTCTTTTTCACATCCATTAGTATAGTTGCATGGAATCGACTCTCTTTTGAAAGTTGAAATTCATTCCAAAATTATTTGATTTTGCTTGATGCTTGGTTCTGACACTTCTTTTGTATGATGTACACACTTTCATGGTTGTTGAAACTATTTTGTTGTTCACCATCAACTTCCTCATGTACCGTTCAACAACCAAGTTCATCCAAAAACTCATGTGGCATCTCAAATGCTTCATGAAGAACTTCCATAATATACTTAGTAACTTGGCTAGCCAACTGTTGGTTAGGTGTAACACCACAACACTATGTCTCCAACACTTCAACATGTTCCAAATGTGTTGATGTGTTTTCTTCAACCATTCCTTAGGCATTGAAATTAGTGCTTCATTCCTCTAAGGAACTCAAAAGTTGCTCAATTTCTTCCACAGTTGGAAAAGTTTCTACCAAAACCTTCATTTTTCTTAAGTTTTTTTAGTCTGTCTCATTGAAAATTTATTCAACACCCTATTTGAAATGGTTAAACACTCTCATGTAATAGCCTTCAATTCTAGCTCACGTAGACCCTACTAAACATCACATACAAAAATTTCTTCATTACTCTCATCTTGTTGGTCTCTGCAATGATGAATCACACTCAGCGGATGCTCAAACTCATGAACCCTTTCTTGAATTGTTCAATCATATTGAAATCAAAGGTTTTCCTAGATAAGTTCTTCAACACACTTTCCATACCACTTTCTAAAGTTGTTATCTATCAAAAACTTGAAATCCTCATGGTTTTCCACTACTAGTGCACTTTTCTTAGTGCAACACACTTTCCCTTGGTGAGTGCCCCTATCAAGAACATCTAAAACTATTGCTAGATCAAGCCTCACCAAGGAATTATATTTTTTTTGTAGATTGTTGCAAAATATTTTGAATCCTTGTTTGGTACTTGCTTAAATTTTTGAATCCTTGTTTGGTACTTGCTTAAATTATGCATACTTTCTTGTGACACATATCATGTATGGTATATTTCTTAGGTTTTCTATTCAATCACTTTCACTACTAATTAAAGTACATCTAAAAAATGAATAAAGGATGACTTAACTAAGAGCATGGACCATGAATATTTCTGTTAACTTTTTCTAACATGGAAAAATCAATTCACATTAAAGGAAATTATTGTCAGGTTGATCATAGAGTACATTAGTAGTGCCAAGGATGATTCATGAAAATAGAATAGTAGAATATTTTTTCATTTTTTTAAATACTCAAAAACTTCTCTCTTGTAACGAATCATATCATCGATGGTATTGATATTTCTTCATAATGATTCATTGCATAGTTCATCTCTCGTGTGACAAATCACAAGCACCTTAGGTATTCTCCCATGCAACGACATCCTTGGTTTGTCTCACGAGAAACAACATCCTTGGGTTGACTTGACCGCGATGATATATTTAGGTCATCTCGCTTGCGACAATCTCCTTGGGTTGTCTCTCTCGGGATGATATCCTTGGGTCATCTATCTCGCAACGATCGCCTTGGGTCATTTTTCTCATGACATTGTCTTTAGGTTGTCTCTCATGCGGCGACATCCTTATGGAATCCTTAGGTAATTGCTTGGGCAACGATATCCTAGGTTCGTCACAATTTCCAGAACATGTGATGTGAAGTTTAGGGGGTCCAAGCTTCGTCACCATCTCCATGACAGAACGTTGCACGAGCATCGAAATGACCATCGCAAAATGACCTAAATTTACTAGTGTTCTTTGGTACAAGATTCGACTAGCTCATATTCTTCCCACTTGGTAACATATTCAACTGCAGTAATGATGTACTTGGCACCAATTCTTCTTACCCTCTATGGAAATGGCCTGACAAAATAGATATCCCAAATTTTGAAATCTCAATCGGATTTTATTGAAATTAGTGGAATTTCATTTTTCCACATAGGTCATCCAAGCCTCTGACAACTATCAAATTTTATTACATGATCTCAACAGTATTTATGCAAATTTGGCCACCATAGGCCTACTTGTAGTACCTTTCTGGTTGTCATGTTCACCTGAAAATGACCCTTGGTTGCTCCTGGATGGGCTTCATTGATTATATCCTCCCTTTCATGTTCTATCACACATCTTCTTAAAATATCCTCTGTTCCCATTTTGTATAAGTATCCATTGATGATTGTGAAAGGTGCATATTTTAGGGCTACAAATTTATTTTTGTTTGTTGAGCGGTCCTCTGGGGACTTTCCTTCTTCTAGGAAATTGGAAATGTCTTCTAAATATTTAGGGGGAGATTTAACTTGAAATAAATGTGCATCAATAAAATCATTATCGATTCCTGTCGGGTATTCTCATGTTTCTAGTCATGATAGGTGATCATCTCAGACATTATTTTTCCCCTATTGTATGACTACATCGGATTCAAATTCATGAAATAATAGTAACCAATGAAATATCTTTCATTGATGGACTTGTTTATTGACCAAGTATTTCATTACGTTATGGTCTATAAAAAATGTAAAGGGATTTGCAAGTAAATAGTGATGGAACTTTTGTAGAGAAAAAATCATTGACAGGGCTTCCCTTTCCATGGTCGAATAATTTATTTCTTCCTTATTCAATTTTTGACTCGCATACAGATTTGGAGGATTCATCATGTCATCCTATGACTATGCTAATACTGACCCGACAACTACATTGGACACATCGACATTGAAATGAAATTTTATCAACTAATCTGGAAACTTTGGAATGGGTACTTTGACCAACTTCATATTTAATAATTTGAAGGATTCTTGGAAGTCATGACTCCATTTAAATTCAACATATTTTTCGTAAGAGCTCATCAATTGGGAAGGTGATGTCCAAGTAGTGGCGTATAAAATTTCTATAATATCGAGTGTGTCCCAATAAGTTTTTTTTTTTTCGCAGGTTGTTTTAAATCAAGGATAATTTTAATCTTAGCCATGTGGAACTTTATCCCATATCTACATACTACATGTCCTAACAATATTCCAATAGGTGTGGAAAATACAGATTTTTTGATGTTTAATTATAGTTGAATTTGTTTGTAGAATTCTAGCATAAGTCGAAGCCATTTTATGTGATTTTTGAATAGACTATATATTGTCCAGACGTCGAAGTATACAACCATGGTTTTGTAGATATACTCTTGAAATTATTTAACCACTATTCTCGAAAAAACTATTGGTGTGTTCTTCATTCTGGATGGCATTACTTTGTATGTGAAAGATCACAATTATGACACAAATGTTGTTTTTTCCTGATCTTGTTTTATTATTGGCACCTCGTTATATCTTGAGAACCAGTTAGTGAATGAAAACAATTCGTGACCAATGACTTCATTGATGATTTCATCAGGAAAGGGGTTGGGGAATGGATCTGTCACTGTCGGTTTGTTGAGTCCCTAGAAATAGACACAAATTCTTAACTTTCTGGGATCTTGTTTCTTTGGTTGCATCACCATGGGACTGGCCCATTCTACCTTGTCAATAGGATAAATAATACCTACTTGTAACATTCCTTTGATTTATTTTTCAACGATCGGTTTATATTTATGCGCTAACTTGTATGGTAATTTTTCGATTGGTTTTTCTCCTAGAATAAGTTCAATCTTTGTTTCACCCATTTCCTCTACAAGTCCTTTCAATTCCTTTTAGTCATGTGAAAAAACATATTGATACTATTCTATTACATTGACTATGTCGGTTGTTTTCTTGTCACACAAATAGACACCTATTCATATCATTTTTGGTCGAACATCATTTGATATGTCGAATTCCTTTTTTTTTATTTCCATTTCCATCCATTCTGGTGGTTTTGCTTCGTCAAGGTCACGTTCTCCTTCTGGAATTTTTGTAAATATTTTTGGAAATTTGGGTTGTTCCTAGTCTTTTTTTTGTTCCATGGCTCTACTTAATATTGAATTTACATGATTTTGCAGTGTTGGATGGTATTTTTTCCACTGCAAGCTCTATCCCCACCATTTTATATTTTCCATGTCAATCCTCCGTGCAGTCAGAATTTATTTATCTTCTACCAACGCAAAATTGAATGTCGATGTCGATCCTCCATTGACCAACATTTTTTCTTTTTATTTTTGTACAACCGGTGAATGAATTTCTAGAAATATTTTTATTTGATGTGCTTCATCTTTCAAGTGTTCCTCTTTTGGATTAAATTTAAAGTCTTGCACAAAATTTCCTTTGATTTCAGTCCAATTTGATGTATGGTTGCAATATTCTTCAATCTTATACCATTTTCTTGGTATATCATCTAATGTAATTGGAAACATATGGGACCATACCCTTTCATATTTATATCTTATTTTTCACCACTCTCTTTCACATCCGTGAATATGTTCTACTAGATCATAGATGATTTTGAAGGTGGGAAAAGATGTAGCTTTCAATAATTTCATATATCTGAATCATTCAAAAAAGTATGTCGACGAAGTCGTCCATGTTTTTAATCTAGGGGAATGTGTTTCCCACCATCTTTCAGCTTGGCCTGTGAAGGTTTCCATGAGGCTCTATGTCCTCCCTTTCTCTCCTATGGATTTTTCCACCTCTTCGACATGGGTTGAAGGGGAATTTCATTCATTTTATTCCACGGGTTTTCTTATATGATTATCGATCGGTATAAGGGTGGGATTTTGTCGAGTTATTTTTTCATATAATTTTGGTACAAACATAATTGAGTAGAATGTTTTAAGATGTTTTTTTGGAATAACTTCAATAGACCATCAATCTTTCACATGTTCTTTGTAATTTTCAATTTTCTAGTTGTATAAGGCAGAGTTAGAATTATGCCTGACCGACATGGGAGATTATCTCAAAATTTCTCCTTCTACAGTCAATTCTATATAATATTTTTATTCGTTGTTTATCTCATATAGGAATCTGTATTCTTTATCTTCATCCCGTAACTCCATCCATGGTTTTCCTTCCTCTAGATCCAGGGGAATAATTATTTTCCTCCCACTTCTTTTCAATTTAATTATATATCTTTCAAGGGAGATAGTTTCTTTCATTCATTGACCCTAGGGACGACTGACAAGATCTGTGTATGGTGGAATTCCTTCGACAAGGTCAATAACTTCTAAGTCTACCAAATTTGATATTCCCATCATTTGAGTGTCGACATTTCTCAATATTCTAATTGGTTCTATTAACATTTGATCGGCTAATTTAAGATAATTCAGTGTGGGAACTAGGCAAGGTCGACCCATTCGTATCCATGTTTCTCATGGTAGAATATTGACTTGAGAACCAAAATCAATGAACACCTGATTGACCTTCATTCCCTCAATATCCAAGTTGACTCGTGGATCATAATAGTTTTTGTTATAAGAGAGGTGATTTGTATCCTTGGTCGGTCTCTGAACATCTTTGTATTCTCGTAATATGTTGAGTATATCCAACAATCTTCCTATTGATTTTTTTTCTTTGAGGAGTTGAAACAATTCTTGGATGGTGTCTTCATTTCAATTTCTCGAGTTTTATTGATCTTCTCCAGAGTTCTTGAAGAAATTAAGAGCTTCTCTCATGATTTATTCTTCCTTATCTGGGTTTGGGAAGATGTTAGCCTTATTTATTTGGTAATTTTGTGGAAGAGTGTGAATATCCTTTCTTGCACCTAACCTTGTAAATATATCTAAGTTTTTTGAGTTCATCATTTCTTCCTTGGATACTACATGTAGTAGATTCACATTTTTTCTTGGTATGATTTTGTTGATTACTATCAGGTAGTCTTCTAATGAGTGATCTCCAATGCCACATATATTGCAAAATTTCAAATCAATTCTATCTTTTATAGGGAAATCTGGGCTGATGTGATCATATTTCAAATAGTTGAAACAATAGGGTCATCCACGACCTCGACCACCGAATCCACGTCGGCCTCCTCAACCTCGACCATGACCGTAGTAGTCATCTCTTCGACCATAGTTGATTGTTTGATTGATATTTTATATGTGGTAGAATGTTCATATATTATTCTTATTTTGAATGTTTAAATGGCACTCTGATGTCCGGTGATCAAAAGCTTCACATATATGACACAATTGTTTGTTTTTTAGATTATGTGGACAATATTTTATAATGATCAGTTAGGTATTCACATATGTTGCAATATTTTTGATCTTGTATTCGATGGATGTTTTTTGTTTGTGTGCGCTCATTCAGGGGACAAGTATCCTTTGTATGTCCTTCCCCAAGGAATCTAGTGCATAATACTTCATTTTTCCAGATGGATACATTTTTTATTGTTTGTTCCAAATGTCATATTTTCTCCTCAAGTCTCTCAGTCGTCGAAGATGTCGACGGGATATCATGATCTAAATCGAATCAGAATTCTTTCTCTAGCACATATTCACAGTTGTATATCTTGTATTTGCGTACCAGAGAACGAATTCTTGCTAGTAGCCCGACTACATACCATTGAACTAGAAAGTTCTGATCGATTGATGTCAACATTTGACTTAGGAGATATTTGTATCTCTTATCATATTCTCTTACTGACTCACTCGATATTTGTTTTATTTCTTTTAAATTTTTTGCTAACATATGCGTGACATCATAAATCTCAAAGAATGTTAGGAATTTATTATTTATTTATTCTTTTGAACGTATTTTATTTTCTATATAGTTCATGAACCATGTTAAGGAACGGTAGCAAATAGAAGCTCCAAATTGTGCCATTTTCTTGTCTTGATATGTAATATCAACCACATCCAAAAATATTTCACACACAAACCAATGACGTTTTGGGTCCTTTTCTCCTTCATAAATAGGGATGTGGTTGAATCCCATTTTTACTTTCTTGTTAGGAATAATTGATTTTCTTAGTATTTGGGTTATGACAACTTTTGACTGAGTTGTTGAATATTCTCTTCAGTTTTTTTCTATGTCCGACAATGGATGGTACTCAGGGAACAATTGTTTCTTATTGAGTATAGAAATGTGTCCTCAGTTTGAGAGCTTTGATATTTATATTCGACTAATCGTCATTCCAAAGGTTGCGTCACTTCTCGACAATAATTAATTTCTTCTCTCGATATTAGATGTGGCAGGAGGGTCGAGTCAGTGACATCCTTTATTTGATAATCATGTTGTCGACTTAATTTTTATTTGGCTCGACAATTATTTCATCTCGTAGGTTCATATTTTCATCCATTATGTACCATAATATTTCAGATTCATTGTCGATCTCTAGTCTTTTCTAGAGAAATTATATTATCTGTGGGATTCTTTTTGGTGAGGGAGAAGTCTGTATGGCTGGTCCAGATTATTGGTAGTCCATACTTTCCATTTAATCGTTTGGTTTATGGATGTCCAACTCTATGTCACTACTTATGTCAGGTGTCACTAAGGCTGTTGTTATTTACAAGTCTAGTCAATCTCTATGTGACTCAGACTGCTCACGCACTTTATCAGGATGACCCTCCCCAAAAATATTTCCATTCGACTTTTTGTTGTTCCATTGGTTACAAATTTCTTCTCTTTTCCTTTTCCTTTTATCCATTTTTATTTTTTGGATGTCCTTGGATTGCTTATGGGCATATTTCCCTCTTGAAGACATTCAGACTTGGGAAACAATACTTTGTGTCTACTTTTTTTATGGAATCTCATAGTTTTGATCGACACCCCTTTGTCAACCTGAATTACTCTAAGTCGGTAGCATTAGCCATGTTTATTTCTTCAAGAAGTAGTCCCATGCTTCTCTTGTATATTTGCACTTTGCGTCAAGAAATTCTTCCCACTTTTCATATCTTTATTGGAAATTACTATTCGGTAACAGTGTGCCTAGTCTTGATCGGTATTCTACAATGTCACCGTCTCCCTTGTCAAGGAGGAATTTATGAAGAAGTGTCAAAACCATGCTGAAAAAATCCATCACGCAGTTCGATGTAGAATTTTTCTTTTATTTTGTCGAGGGACGTTCAATCTTCAATGTCTTCTTCTGAAATATAATATTCAATAATTATTTTGAGCCAGTCATGCATATTCTTTCTTCCTTTGTTCTTCAACTTTAGGCATAACTTCTTGTCAGGTGTCAGATTATGCATTACCTAATCTATTAATGTGCTGAAATAATGCTTATGGGATATCTTCAAGGAATATTTCATGTGTCTCTGAAAGGAACCATGAATATGCTTTGGCTACTGAGAGGTTATTCCTTCTTGTATAGTTTGCAATGTAGTTCTTGATTTTTCACTCCCAACAATCATGTATTTCTTGTAAAGTTAGCATTTATGTAATTTTCTAGATGCCCAAGTTCAGTACTACCGACAATGGAACCAATGTTGTAATCTAGGGATAAGTAGGGAGAGTTCTTGGTATATCATTACATAGACATCATAGAGATACATGAACATACCTATATAGAGATAAATACATACATGAGTAATGAGATCCCAAAGAATGATCCTTTCATTCTATGATATAACAGTACAACAAAATTGCATATAACCTCTCACGTGAAGTTATTTGAGCATTCATGTTCTTATATGTTTATACCTCTTTCAGGCAGTTGTAACTACTTAACTACCTGGGTTGGTCAGCTAACAGATACTTTGATTGACCTCTACTTCTAACTAAGCTGATCGACTAACTAGTTCTTAGTCGACGGTCTGATCTATTTGACAGAGTTGACTAGCCCTTATAAAAAATACCCATAAAAACAAAATTTATGTTAAACGATTGATTTCCTGTAGATTTAATCTACGAATTAAAATCCAGTTTTAGTTACTATATAATTAATTACATGCATCTAAAAAAATATAAAATAGACATGAAATGAAACTACACAACTCATATTAATAGCATACAAATAACTCTCAGTTGCAGAGTTAATGCACAACAAATACAATCATAATACAAAACAACAACAAGATAAAACACTTATTTCTCAAAATAGATGTGAGACCAGTTGATTGGGACATACATTCCTCCCAACCATATACTGACTATTCCAAATATGAACAACCATTCACCCCTAAGCTAAGTCTAGAAATTCAGAAAAGAGAGTGGTCTCTCATTGTTCACTTACATCTCATAATTCTCACAACCCACTAGTATTCTCCTACAACTATATTGATTTTCCACCAACTCTCTTTCTCTTTATCTGCCTAACCCAAGGAATGAACCCCTTCATTGTTATCAGTCCCTTGGGTGTCCCATTCATTTATTAGGGTCTCTCTGGAACATGTATCTAAAAATATATCAGTTGGTAAGTCTAGGGAACTCATTGCTAGGAAAAACTACCAACAAGAAACAACAAACACTTCTTGTTACAATACAACTCACACAAGAGTTCACTCTTCAAGCATGACAACCTGGCTCCTTGATCTTCAGCTCCAAAATGCTTCAAATACACTCCAACATTCTCTAGAATTCTCCCTCCATGTTTTCACCAGCTCTGAGCTCTCTTTCTTTCTCTCTACTTTCTCCCCATGGAAGAAATCTCATTGTGTAAAAAATATTGTCCCAACCCATACATATTTACTCCCTTTGGATTTCCTTTCTTAACTCACACACTTTCCCAAGATGATTGTACTCAACCCCCATGTGCCCAACAAATTTGGGATGTCACCACTCGCACCCACCCTCTTACATGTATTCAATGATTGGATTTGGAAACACTCAATAAGAAATCAAAAGGTTCATATATACCAATAGAAAATTTATCAAATGGGTTGACTTAATATACATGGGTAATTCCCCCTTGGACCCCATATTAGGAATTCTCTCAGACCCTCCCCACTCTTATGGGTTAGTTCATCCCCCATCTTCTTTTGTGTCCCCTTTGTAGTTGACATCACATTTTATTATTAAAACATAGAAATATAATTTTCATATAACATAGCTTGGTTGTAGCCACATACTTTATCCACAATAAGAATTAATTAAACTAGGGGTTGTATTGGGGATGATACAACCAAGCTGGAAAATGGGAAACAATAAATGAAACAAAGAAATCGAAAAGAATTTATCATTCGATAGCATAATATCTAAAGAAATATGTCCATGTTTGTAATATCAATTGGTATTAAGATCAACCAAACTATATTATTCAAATCATGATTACATTCAAAAAATGTTATGGTCATGATAGTTATTTCTAAAAATATTGAATGCAATTAAAGATTGAAAATCAAATGAGCATTTCATTTGGAACAAGGAAGGATTACCTAGAGTTGTATTCAGGATGTTGGGGCTCTAGCTAGTAGTCCTACTATGAGTAGTTCTTATTCATATTCAAATGTTACAAAGGGAAGACAATAATTGTCCATAACCTTGCTTCAAACCAATATTTTAATGGTACACATTCAAATGTAGTTCCTAGTTTATAAAGACTAGGCTTTTGAAGAGTGGAATTAATTCGAAACCATGTTCAGTTGTTAAAATATGTCAAAATATTTAGGTATACAAAAATTCAATTCATTGCGGACATCACCATTAAAAGTAATCAAGGACCATAAATTAGCATGTATGGGTGATTTTCAAATGGATAATGTCATTTTTGTGCCTTCTGAAAAGATGCAGAATCATATTCAAAATCGCACAATTAACAAATTGAGCCTGATTTCAAGATTAGGGAAATACATGATCTCATCATTGGGAAGAGTGGCTTTCTCATTAGATCAGGCTTGATACAAAAATTATATTAAAATATACTTTCCACACTTGGAAAGAAATGGATCTATAATTCATTCAAGTCCTATCAAAAGATCACTTATTTGTTTTGAACAGAAACAATATGACGAGCAAATATTTTGGAAACAACATAAGGTTCTCAATCTCAAAAAAAACACCAATAATTAGATTATGAATAATCTAAAAATAGGGTTCAATCTAAATATCATAATTCAAAGAACCTTCACAAATATTTCAAATACAAAAGGGAGAACATTAAATTTGACTTGACTGGAGAATTGGGCCTAATGTAAACATCAAACAAGAATCAAATTTCAAGGATTTTGAGAGTCAAATATACCCTAATTACAATATCAAGGACAATTCAAACTTAATTGTGAATGGCACAAAACTTCAAAAATGACATGACTTGGAAATTGAGCCCAATTTAAATATAGAGTGTTGTAACATCCTCATTTTCAAACCCCAAACTAACACCGTAAAATGTAAATATAGTATACGTCTGAGAGCCAAAGCGATGTAATATGTAAATTATGTAAATTAATTATAATGAATCAAATGTATTTCCATCTACAGAGGGATGTAGACAGATATTTTGGGGCTCAATATCCAAAATAGAGAGACGGGTTCTAAAGGTGGGGGAGCATTTACCCATTTCTCATTTCCTTATAAATTATCCTTACCATGAACCTTCCATTAGTTCTTGAGTGTGCTTGAGCCCAATCATTGAATTCATGTAAGAGAATTGGTTTGAGAGTGAATTCCCATAGTTATTGATAGCATGGAGACTGATTACAATCACCTTGTGGAAGAGTGCAAGTTAAGAAAGAAAGAGAAAGAAGGAAAATCCATATGGGTAGGAGACCAAAATTATGAATTCACATTTTTGCATTGAGAACAGTTTTTACCTGGAGTTTTCTGGATAGGAATGGAGTTGTGATTATCGCAACTTGAAGGTTGTTGTTGTGGGCATGTTTGGTTATCGTTTGGAGCTGTAATCTCATGGAGAAAGAGGTTGTGTGCCTGGGAGTGACGTGCTACTCAAAATTTTCCAAGGAATCATGTGTTTTGTTGCTAGGAGAATTCGTGTTGCAGTGGTAGAATTCATGAGGTACCAACAAGTAAAATTCATATACAACCTATGTTGGAATCCCTCGAGGAGAGTGGAAATGCCTGAGGAACTATGATCAGTGAAGGGGGATTCCATACCTTGGATTGTGTAGGTTGAGGGGAAGAGAGATGGTGCACTGAAGTTAGTTTTGAGAATTAACTATTGAGAGGAGGACATTAGCTAGCCTTTGGGAACACCATCTCTTGAATCATAGCCACAACTTGCGGGTGTCTTTCTGTTGAGAACTAAAAAAACATAGTTACCATCTGGAGGAATGTCCATCCTTTGTAGAGAGTTAAAATTTTTATAATATAAGTGTTCTTATGTGCTATGTTTAATGTGTTAAATGTTTATATATGTTTTTTTTCCATCTACTATGAGTTATCTTGGTTAATGTTGCTTACTTTGAGTAGAAATATGCACTTGAATATCTATTTAAGTGGTTGAATAATGTTGTACGCATTATTTTTTTTTGTGTACAATAAAGAGTAATTATACTTACATTTTATTGAGTATGGACAATTGAATGATCTTGAATGTCATGTTGTGTGTTACTTTCTGCATTTATATTTCCTATCATAAATTTTTATTGGGTCATTTTAGTAGTGATGTGACCCAACTAGGGGATGGGTATGTTACATGTGTGATCAAAAGTTAGGATTTCAAATACAAAAAAAATCAAAGGATATGACCAAAGCACTAGTAAATTGATTAAAAAGGGTTGGATTGAGGAGATCCTAACATGTTGAAATCAACCTAAAGATAGTTAAAGTTCTTGATTTCAAGATTCAATAACTTAGGTGGACATAGTTAAATGACTCGAATGTATAGTGAATATATTTGGAATGGAAATTCCTAAATCATTTGAATGCATTTGAATCAAGAAACAAGGAAACTTAAATTTCAACTACAAGGAAAAATATATATAAAGAGACTTATGTATCTAGGACCAATCATAAGGAAATATGAGAAAAATTAGAAGCAAGATACACAATAAACTTATTTCTCCTTACTAATGTTATGGAATTTAAATAAATAAGGATGGAATTTATAGTGAAACCAACCATTCCAAAGTTTAAAAGATAGGATCCCCATTTTCATGGAACTTGGGGCTAGTTGAGGCCTCAATAGGCTAAAAGTTCCATCCTCAAGAAATGTTATTTACAACTAGTGAAACAAAGAAAATAAATAATATACATGAGCATACAATACTGAAAGAAAGGAATGTATTTTACCAAGGAGCATTATGGTCACACATTAAATAACCAAGTCAAAAGACTTCAAAATATGATCTCCACACTACAAAGGTATTTTTCCACAACTCGAATTTGTAATAAATTCAAACCCCTATAACCAAATAAAGATAATTACACCAAGAAAATATTCTAAATTGTAGACAATTCTATTTACAATGATTTTAGGAAAAAGTATAATTTAAGTGGGTGGTGTAACGTACCCAACCACTAGCAGGCTAGCCATGTTACATCAAAATGAACTTCAAAATTAGTTTCAAATTATGATAACATTTAATTCATAAATAAACATGAAATACTCACATCCAATAATCAATATTCATGCTACAACATAAAATAAGTGAACAATATGCCATGCACAACAATAACCAACAATCATGCATATTATAAAAATGAATCTCAGAGATAATAAGTCATATAAAGCATAAATAAATATACAATCAAAGGAAACTATGATAGAGTGTACTTATCTTAAACAAAATCAATCCCCAAATGGTTGAAAACCAAGGATGTTCCACCCAATCATAGACGTTGTTGTTCCAAGGATCAATAGTAGGTCACCCCTGAGCCAGGGCTATGAATCCAGAATGTCAGGTTTCATAGCGACACTTTGCTTCCAAAACTAGCCATCACTCAAGCTCTCACACATTTTTCAACACACAACAATCCAAATGACACCAAATCTCTTATATCCAACCTGCACGACCCAAATATAATAAAACCCCTCCACTTTCACAAAATCCCTAAGGTTTTCCACTTCTTTCTAGGGCTCCAATGCATTTGGTCAAGTGATCCAGGAGCATCGTAAGCAGCCAGCCAAGCAGGCAACGTAAAAGCGGGAGACAACTGGAAAGGCATCGGCGCACATTTTGAAATGTTTTTAGATTAATGAATGGACATTAATGTAATAGCTAAGGGAAACGTACTTACATTTATATCTAGTTATTGTAAATAGATCTTGAGCATTGCTCTCATCTGTCGATTGTAGAGGCATTTATGCTTAATGAATGCAAATAGGTAGATTTAATTTAATAGATTAGACAGTTTAGAAGCGCGGGAGGGAAAACAGATATAGACACCCTCACCCTTGTATCATAAAAGAAATTTTTTGGGATGATCATTCATAATTCATAAGCTGGAGAGAAGTAGTAGAGAGTTGTAGGGAAGAGCCCATGCACAGGAGCACTTGAGTTAATATATGAATCTTTGACTCAATTTTCATGCTGTTATGATGCTTACTGTTTACATTTGTTGAATGGTATGTTTACAGTTGATTTGTTTCTCTATTATGCATTTGTTTCAATGTTGTGTTATGTATGATTTCATGGTGAATGTATGAAGTCTGAGAGAGGAGAAGAATGAGTTTCAATTGTTTCTCTTCCTGAGAACTCCTACAAGAAGTGCAGTGAACGTCCGCAAGGTGTGCATTGACGAGGGTTTGAGTTTCATCTCAGAAAGCTCAGGAGAGATATCGTTCTTCTCATACCAGCTGAAGTGTAGGTGAAGCATAGAGCCGCACAAGGTGTGCATAGACCAATTGAAGCCTTGGATTTTATAAATCCAAAAAGAAGGTTGAAGGACCACTGTTGCAAAGAGTGCACAGGGTCGGATACTCAAATAACCAAAGGTTATTTGAAGATTTTCCGCAAGGAGTGCAAGCAGGGATCCTTTTGGGGAGCTTGAGTTTACAAGTGAAATCTCAGGAAGGATAACACCTTTGAAGTTATCAAAGGGAGATGGATATTGAAATCGTCTCATAGAAGTTAAGTTCAGGAGGGAGAACACCGAGTTGTTTGGACAGGGGTCATTGAAGAGTGCATCTGGTGGTTAGAATTATCCATGGAGAACTCGTGAAGTCGTGAGGACTGTAGGATCCAAAGGAGCTCTAAGGTGGTTAGGAGGTGGATGAATCCACCACCCTGACATGAAGAATCAACGTGGACTGTTGACCGTGGTCTGTTTGAGCTGTCAGATCATTTCAGGGATTCAGGATTCACAAGTTTGGAGTGCAGGCCAAAATCCTTGGTCACGCAAATTCCCGAAATTATCGCGAAAAGGATTATCAAATGTGGAATTTCAAAATTTTGGTAATTTAGGATTCGACATATCGAAAATTCCGATGACAAGGAACTAGGTCTCTTTCCATTGAAAATCCCGAAGTCACGAAATGTAATGTGCCTTTGGTGTTGGATTTCGTTATTTTGGTTTTCCGAAGTTCGGGAAGTAGAGGAGGCAGTGACTTTGGAATTGAGAGTTTAAACTCTCAGTTCGCAAAATCCCAAAGAGGGAAAGGAAAAATTCCCAAAAATTTGAGGGGCAATAGCCGTTGGCACCAATCCCTTTTCGAGGTTTTGGGACTCCCAAAATAGCGAAAAGGGAAACGCCAAAAAGGTGGGTCCCGAGTCTTAGTCAGAAGGTACGTGTGGCAGAAGTAAAAGGAGGGGTCAAGCTTTGGCGAAAATCACGAAAGGCCATCGATCTTTCATTCCTTGGGATGTTGAGCCCATTTCGGTATTCCGGCATTTTGGAGTTCAGGGAATCATAAGAGAAGAGGAATGACTATTGGTTGTTCGCTCAAAGTCACGAAAGTCGAAACTAGTGGGTAACAGGTGGCGTGTTCTTGTCGCGTTGGAGTAGTCAACCTTCATTGATGTTTCGCATTTAGGCATTTGCCAAGAGCTGTGGAAATACATCGGGACTCTCCAAATCCCAAAACCTGAAGTCCTTTGTGGCTTAAACAAAGGGTTTAATTAACCCTTAGCGTGGTTTTAGTGAATATCCTCAGAGGATCTCAGCCCAAGGGAAGGGGGTTTGCGCCAAAGTGGTATCAGAGCACAGAACAAATTCTTTGCTTTCTATAGCAGAGAGAAAAGAGGAAAATTTTACAACCATGCTTCCAAGAAGAAGAGATAGGCCAATGCTTGATCCAACAGTGGAAAGAGAAATGTGTGAGTTACGTGCCAGACTTGATGCTATGGAGACAACATAGAGGCGCATAGTTGACGTTGGGGATATCAGCGAGGTTGAAAGTGAAAATGAAGCTAGAAACAAAGGAGAAGAAGTTGCAGTCGAAGATGCTGCAGATGAAGGCTTATTCAGGGTTGTTGCAAGGATAGGTGCCAAAGCAAAAATTGAGATTCCCATGTATGAGGGAAATTTGGATGTTGAAGAACTTCTAGACTGGATTAGAGCTCTATACAAATACTTCGACTATGAGGATGTCGAGGAAGATAAGAAAGTCAAACATGTCATTACTAGACTTAAAGGGCATGCAACACTATGGTCAGATGAACTGCAGGCTGACAGATGCTGCAAAGGCAAGTAGAAAATCAAAAGCTGGGATAGAATGGTTGCAAAGATGAAAGCCAAATTTATACCCAGGGATTATCAAATCACTCTGTTTTGGAGGATGAATAATTTTAGATAGAAGCTGATGTCAGTGAAAGAATACACTGAAGAATTCTACAGGATAAACATCAAGGCAAGTCATCTGGAAATCGATGATGAAAAGGTTGCCAGGTACATGAATGGTCTGGGATATGACATTGAAGATGAGATGAGCATGGTGACCATTCGAAATGTGGAAAATGCTTATCAGATAGCTCTGAAAGCTGAAGAGAAGCTGAGATGGAAGCAAGGTCAAAGAGGTCGAGGTCTAAGTCAAGCCAGAGGTAAAACAATTTCCCAAGACATAACTCAGAAACCTAAAGAAGAGGGAAAGAAACCTCAAACTCAACCTGAGAGAGGAGGAATCTCACAAGGAAGGCAGTATGCTGATAGGAATACTTTTCCTCAAGCCAGAGGCAGAGGAAGAGGCAGAGGAGGTGAAGTGAAATGCTTTGTCTGTGGAAAAATCAGACATAAATCCTATGAGTGTCTAGATAAGAAGAAAGATGGTGGTGAAACTCACATTGCCGAAGCTCAAGGACAAAATTTTGAGGAAGAAGATGATGAGGGTGGAAGATCTTTGATGATGAGGAAAGTTCTCTTAAAGCCAGAGAAGGAGGCAAAGAACCCAGCCCAAAGAAACAGTCTGTTTCAGACTGCCTGCAAAACTAAAGATAGGGTATGCAAGGTCACAATGGATAGCAGTAGAACAAACAATCTCGTATCTATAGAGATGGTAGAAAAGATGGAGCTGGAGACTATTATACATCCAAGCCCATACAGAGTTTCGTGGATACAAAAAGGACATTAGGTAAATGTCACTAAACAATGTTTAGTTGAATTTAAAATAGGAGGATATAAAGATGAAATATTATGTGATGTCATTCCCATGGATGTTTGTCATCTATTGTTGGGTATACTGTGGCAATATGACATAAATGTGGTTCATGATGGGAGAAAGAACACGTACACCCTGGAAAAAATGGTAGGACTCACATGTTGCTGCCAATTAAGGATAAAGAGGTGAAAACAGAAATGAGAAACATTGTACTTCTCATGAGTGGGAAGGAACTTCTTAATGAGGTTAAGAAGAAGGAAGACACACAATTTATTGTGGTCAGGAAGCCCAAAATTGTTTTGACCAGTACACGGATAGATGATTTGCCAGAAGAAATCCAGGAGTTGTTGGGAGAGTTTGTTGATATAGTAGTGTACAAACTACCTTGCTCGTTGCCACCTATCAGGAGTATAAGCCATCATATTGATCTTATACTTGGAGCCAGTTTTCCGAACAAAGCAGCATATCAGTTGACACCGTAGGAAAATGAAGAAGTTAAGAGGCAGGTCTAGAACTTAATGGACAAAGGATTGATTCGAAAAAGATTGAGTCCATGCGTTGTTCCGACAATTCTCATCCCAAAGAAAGATGGAGGCTGGAGAATGCATACAGACTCAAGGGCGATCAATAAGATTACCATCAGATACATATTTCCATTGCCAAGGATGGACGACTTGATGGATTTCTTGAGTGGAGCAAGATTTTTTTCAAAGATTGATTTGAAAAGCAGGTATCATCAAATTCGAATGAGAGAAGGTGATGAATGGAAGACAACATTCAAGATGAATGAGGGTCTGTATGAATGGCTTGTCATGCCATTTGTCTTTACGAATGCACCCAATACTTTCATGAGGTTGATGAACGAAGTCTTGAAGGATTTCATTGGGAAATTTGTCATTATATATATTGACGATATATTAATTTTTAGCAAAACAGAAGAAGAACACTTAAAGAATTTAGTTGCAGTAATGAGAAGATTACAACAAGAGAAATTGTTGATTAATATGAAAAAATTGTCATTTATGCGGACAAAAATCATTTATTTGGGTTTTGTTATCTCTGCAAATGAATTAAAAATGGATCCAGAAAATATAAAGGTGATTAAGAATTGGCCATCACCGAAGAGCGTGTTTGAAGTTTGAAGCTTCCATGGTTTGGCTAGCTTCTATAGGAAATTCATCCAAAATTTCAGTGGAATTAGCGCACCGATGATGGATATGGTGAAGAAACGACATAAATCTTTTCACTGGACGGAGGAAGCATAGAAGAGTTTCAATCTGCTGAAGAAGAAGATCATTGAGCAACCAATTTTGGTTTTGTTGGATTTTAGCAAGACATTCCAGGTCAGGTGTGATGTGAGTGGATTTGCAATTGGAGTGGTCTTGAGCCAAGACGACAGGCCGATCGCATACTTCAATGAAAAACTGAATGAAGCGAAGGTTAAATACTCCACATATGACAAAGAATTATATGTCGTCATAAAAGCATTGAATAAATGGAGACATTATTTGGTTCCAAAGGAGTTTGTTTTGTACAATGATAATCATGCTTTGCAATTCATGACTCGATAGGAGAAGTTGAACCAAAAACATGCTAAATGAGTTCAATATATGAAAAAATTTACTTTTGTGATTAAGCATATTTCTGGAACTGCTAACAAAGTTGTTGATGCTTTGAGCAGGAAATGTTTGCTTATGTAGGAATTCAGAGTCAAGACTTTGGGTTTTGATAACCTCAAAGAAATGTATAGGGATGACCCAGATTTTAAAGAGGCATATGAGGCATCTGAGAATCCAATTCTCAGAGATAGAAGCCAATGGAATGAATACATGATCTAGGATGGATTATTGTTCAGGGGAAATCAACTATGTATTCTGAAATGCTCCACGAGGGAGAATTTGCTAAAGGAAAAATATAGTGTAGGATTGGCCAGACATTTTGATCATGAAAAGACATTCTCAAAGTTGAATGGCTCATATTTTTGGCCAGGGATGAGGACAAATGTCAAGAAATTTGTAGATAGGTGAAGAATTTGTCAGCACAATAAAGGAAAAAGATAGAATACAGGGTTATACCAACCATTACCCATACCTGAAAGGTCGTGGGACGCAGTGAGCATGGATTTCATATCGAGACTACCAAGTACACAGAGAGGATATGATTCGATCTTTGTGGTAGTCAACAGATCTTCAAAAATGGCACATTTCATACCATGCCAGAAAACCAGTGACGCAACTCATATTGCGAACCTGTTTTTGAAGGAAGTCGTCAGACTTCATAGCTTACCAAAGAGTATCATTTCTGATCGAGATACCAAGTTCATAGGACATTTCTGGAGAACCTTATGGAAGAAGTTGGGAACAATTTTGTCTTTTAGCTTGGCATATCATCCTTATAAGGATGAACAGTTAGAGGTCGTAAACAGGAGCTTGGGAGATTTGTTAAGAAGCTTAGTGACTGAACACCACTGTTAATGGGATCACATTCTGCCATAGGTAGAATTCACTTACAATGATTCAGTCAATAGAATCACATGCTAGAGTTCATTCCAGATTGTATATGGAATGCAGCCAAGGGGATTTTCTGAATTGAAAGATGCAGAACAAAATGAGTTCAGGAGTGCTAGTGCAGAGGAATTTGCAGAAGGAATGAAGGAGCTTCATAGCCAAGTTAAGGAGCGATTGTAGAGTTCAAGTCAAGAATACAAGTGGAGAGAAAATCAACACAGGTGAGAACTTCAATTTGAAGTTGGTGATCTGATTCTTGCACATCTGAGGAAGGAGAGGCTCCCAAGGGGAACGTATAATAAGCTGAAGATGAAAAAGATTGGCCCATGCAAGGTCATAAGGAAATTTTGGGCAAACGCATATGAGATTGAATTACCTGATGGGCTCGAAATCTCACCGATATTCAATGTTGTGGATTTGTACCCTTACAGAAATAAAGAAGCAGGAGCAGAGGAGGAACATAAAGAAATTCAATGGAAAAAACAAATGCATGTAGCCGACAAGCCATAGATGGAAGGCATAATTGAAAAAAGGATTAGCAAAAAGACCAGGAGGAAAGAGTATTTTGAATACTTGGTCAAATGGAAGGGACATCCAATTGAGGATGCCAGTTGGGAGGATGAAGTAGAAATTCATAGGCATGGACAGACTGTGCAAGAGCTCATGAACAAGAGTTCATGAAAATTTTCAAGCGAGGGAGTATGATGCAGGAACATCGTAAGCAACCAGCCAAGCAGGCAACGTAAAAGAAGGAGACAGCTAGAAAAGAACCAACACACATTTTCAAGTGTTTTGAGATTAATGAATGGACATTAATGTAATAGCTAAGGGAAGCGTACTTACATTTATATCTAGATATTGTAAAAAAATCTTGAGCATTGCTCTCATTTGTCGATTGTAGAGGCATTTATGCATAATGAATGCAAGTAGGTAGATTTAATTTAATAGATTAGATAGTTTAGAAGCGCAGGAGGGAAAATGGATATAGACACCCTCACCCTTGTATCATAAAATAAATTTTTTGGGATGATCATTCAGAATTCATAAGCTAGAGAGCTGTAGCAGAGAGTTGTAGGGAAGAGCCCATGTACATGAGCACTTGATTTAATATATGAAGCTTTGAATCATTTTTCATGGTTACATTTGTTGAATGGTATGTTTACAGTTGATTTGTTTCAATGTTGTGTTATGTATGATTTCATGGTGAATGTATGAAGTCTAAGAGAGGAGAAGAATGAGTTTCAATTGTTTCTCTTCCTAATAAATCTTGCAAGAAGTGCAGTTAACGTCCACAAGGTGTGCGTTGACGAGGGTCTGAGTTTCATCTCAGAAAGCTCAGGAGAGATACCATTGTTCTCATACTAGATGAAGTGCAAGTGAAGCATAGAGCTACGCAAGGTGTGCGCATGCCAATTGAAGCCTTGGATTTTATAAATCCAGAAGGAAGGTTGAAGGACCACTGTTGCAAAGAGTGCACAGGGTTGACGACTCAAATAACCAGAGGTTATTTGAATATTTTCCACAAGGAGTGTGAGCAGGGATCCTTTTGGCGAGCTTGAGTTTACAAGTGAAAGCTCAGGAAGGATAACACCTTTGAAGTGCTCAAAGGGAGACAATGATTGAAATCGTCTCATAGAAGTTAAGTTCAGGAGGGAGAACACCGAGTCGTTTGTACAGGGGTCATTGAAGAGTGCATCTGGTGGTCAGAATTCTCTATGGAGAACTCATGAAGTTTCGAGGACCGTAGGATCCAGAGGAGTTGTAAGGTGGTTAGGAGTTGGATGAATCCGCCACCCTGACATCAAGAATCAATGTCAACCATTGATGGTGGTCTGTTTGAGATGTCAGATAATTTCGGGGATTTGAGATTCGCAAGTTTGGAGTGCAGGCCAAAATCCTTGGTCACACAAATTCCCGGATCGTGAAAAGGATTATCAGGTGTGGAATTTTGGAATTTTGGTAATTCAGTATTCGGCATACCAGAAATTCCAATGACAAGGAACTGAGACTCTTTGCATTGAAAATACCAAAGTCGTGAAACGTGGTGTGCCTTTGGTGTGGGATTTTGGCATTTCCGTTTTCTGGAGTTCGGGAAGTAGAGGAGGCAGTGACTTTGGAATCAAGATTTTCAAACTCCCAGTTCACGAAATCCTGAAGAGGGAAAGGAAAAATTCCTAACAAGTCGAGGTGCAATAGCCGTTGGCACCAATCCCTTTTCAAGGTTTTGGGACTCAAGAGGTAGAGTTGCATGGTCATTGCAACTCCTGAAATCACAAAAAGGGAAATGCTGAAAAGGTGGGTCCCAAGTCTCAGTCAGAAGGTGCATGCAGTGGAAGTAAAATGAGGGGTCAAGCTTCAGTGAAAATCCTGAAAGGCCATCGATCTCACATTCCTTGGGACATTGAGCCCATTTCGACATTCCAACATTTCAGAGTTCGGGGAATCATAAGAGAAGAGGAACAACTATTGGTTGTTCACTCAAAGTCCTGAAAGCCGAAACTAGTGGGTAAAAGGTGGCGTGTGCTCATCACGTTGGAGTAGTCAACCTTCGTTGACATTTCACATTTCGTCATTTGCCAAGAGCTGTGGAAATACATCGGGACTCTCCAACTCCCGAAACCTAAAGTCCTTTATGGCTTAAACAAAGGGTTTAATAAACCCTTGGCGTGGTTTTAGTGAAGATCCTGAGCAGATCTCGGCCCGAGGGCAGGGGGTCTGCGCCATCAAGAGCCTCCCTACTGAGTCTCTCAAGATTCATAGTTTTGAACAAATTTATTACATTCCAATGTATCTCAAGCATGCAGACACCAAATCATGGCTTGAAATACACATGTAATTACTAAAACCGACAACTAATGGCTCATTTACTAGTAATTCATTTTTCTTTCCCAAGCCAATATCAAGAATAAATGAGGAATAATGAATGAGAAAAGTGAATGAAAGAGTGAACCCCCAAACATCCCAAAGATGAGTTTATATATTTACGTGAAAATCAATAACCACATGGTCTTTCCCCAAGAAGCTCATGTAACCACTTTTCTCAATTAAACTATCAATATGGGTAAATAAAATATAATAAAAAGACTTATCCCCTTTATCCCCCTCTCTCATGGAATGATATCCCCATATAACTCTTTTACTTGTCTGTCTTGTAGCCTGCAATGTATTTTATTATTAATTATGCTCAAAGTATTACATTTCCTAGGAACTCTGACTTCTTTTATTTTTGGGGGCAACTCTGGCCTTTCATCAAATAAAAAAAATACATTATTAATATGGGGACTAAAATCTAGGGTATTACACCCCCCCCCTTATTTTGGCACTGTCCGTAGTGCATATACAAAACATAAATCAAAATTTCAAAATTCTTCAAAACGTCATGGGTACTCTACCAGCATGGCATCTTCATGCTCCTAGGTAGCATCCTCTATATCATAGTAGGTACACTAAACTTTTACCAGTTCTACGACTCGATTTCATAGCATTTTGACATTTATGTCCAATAAGCACACTGACTAGACTTGAAATTCTCATTTTGTCTCCACTTGAATCAAATTCCAATCAATAACATGATTAGGATTATGTGCATACTTTTTCAACATAGAGACATGAAATACATTATGCACATTCATGGAAGAAGGAAATGCAAGAATGTATGCAACTTTCCCTATTCTGTCCAATATCTCAAATGAACCACATAATCTAGCTACTAGCTTTGTACAACTACCCAACTTTAATGAGCTCTTCTTGGTATTTACTTTCAAAAGCACATGCTCTTCCACTTTAAATTATCTAGTTGTCATGTTCTTATCTTCATAACTCCTCTGTCTATCTTGTGTTTCCTTCAAATTCTGCTTAATTTTAACCATATGATCTTCCATATCCTTGAACAATTATGGCCCATGTACTACTATATCTGTTGGGTTATCCCAACTTATTGGAGTATTTCATTTTCTACCATACAAATCCTCTAATAGGTTGATATTCAATGAATCTTCATACCCATTATTATAGGCAAACACAACCAAATGTAAGTAGCCTTCCCACTTACATGGCTTATCCATCACATACATTCTTAGCATGTCTCCAATCACTTGGTTGACTCCCTTTGTATTCCCATCTAAATATAGATGGTGTGTTTTCCTAAAGTTCATATTTGTACTAAATCCTTTTAACAATCCCCTCCCAGAAATTTGAAGTGAACTTTGTGTCTCTGTATGAAACAATTCCCTTAGGTATCCCATGCAACCTAGACATTTCCCTCATGTAAATTTCTACAATATTAGATGTTGTATGAGTCATATTAACAAGAACAAAATGAGCAGCCTTTTTCAATTTATCAACCACTACCATTATTGAATCATGTTTCCTTTCATCCTCAGAAACTTGGTTATAAAATGAATGGTTACCACTTCCCCTTTCTTCTATGAAATTGGAAATGGTTGTAGCAAACCCGTTGGGTGTCTATGCTCTTCCTTCACTCTCTGACATTCCATACATGTGGAAATGTAATCAACAACATCGTTCTTCACTCTAGGCCAAAAGAATCGACTTCTTACTATTGGATTTGTTTTTTGGTAACTAAGATGTCCAACATATGGAACATTATGCATTTCTTTTAATACCAAATTCCTAACTTCTTTGGAACTAGGAACATAAATTCTATTCTTGTGCATAAGTAATCCATCTTCCTTAATCTCATACTCATTAATTTTATGTTGCACATTTTCTTCTTGTAAACTTTATTTTACCTGTAGGTAATGATGATCTGTAACAACAACATCTAAAAATTTTCTTTTCAAATATGAATGATGCATACTAATGGTTTTAGCATGGCATATACTCTTCTTCTAAGTGCATCAACAAATTTATTTTATTTCCCTTTTATATTCTTGATGTCAAAGTCATATTCACTTAAAAATTCCATCCATCTTTTCTTTCTATTATTCAAACATGGTTGTTCAAAAAGATATTTTAGAACTATGTTTGTCCTTAATTCAAATATCTTTCCCATGAGATAATGGCTCCACATATTCAATGCATGAATTATGGAAACAAGCTCCAAATAATGTGTGGAATAATTCATGTCATTTTCTCTAATCTTTATGGACTCATAACTAATGACATGTACATTTTGAGTGCGGAATCCACCAAGTCCTTCCTTCCTTGCATGCATCTGTACATACCACAAAATTCTCATTTGGATCAACAATATTTAAAGTAGGGGCACTAGTAATTATTTCAACAAATTAAAATTATATTCACACTTTGATGTCCATTCAAACTTAATTCCCTTATTTTGCAAAGGAGTGATGGGAAGGGAAATCGTAGAGAACCCTTCCATAAATCTCATGTAGTATCCAACCAATCCTATGAAAGATATGATTTCTGAAACATTCCTTGGTTTTGGCCATCCTCTAATGGCTTCAATCTTCTCTATATCCACTATTATGCCTTCCTCTGAAACAATGTGTTCAAAATAATCGATTTGTTCTTGGTAAAAACAACACTTACTAATAATGACATAAATTTGATGTTCCATCAACACTTGCAACACCAACCTCAAGTGGTGTTCATGCTCTTCCTCAAACTTAGAATAAATAAGTATGTCATCTAAGAACACAATGACAAACTTATCTAGATAGTTTGTGAATATTCCATGAATTAAGAACATAAATATGGTTTGTGCATTGGTCATTCCAAGTGGCACCACTACAAATTCATAATGTCCATAACTAGTTCCAAAGGTTGTCTCACCAATGGCTTATTCCTTGATTCTTACATGGTGGTATCATGATCTCAATTATATCTTTGAAAATATATTTTCTCCTCTTAATTGATCAAAGAGGTCATCAATTATGGGTAGAGGGTATTTTTTCTTTATTGTGGCTTTATTGAGCTATATAAATTCCATGTACATCCTCAATGTTTCATCCTTATTTTTGGCAAAGAGTACTAGTGCTCCCCAAGGTGAAATACTTGGGTGTATTTACCCTTTCTTGAACAATTCTTCTAGATGCATTTGAAATTATTTTAATTTGGTTGTACTCATTCTACAAGGTGTTTTTGATAATGGCGTAGCTCCTGGTACTAAATCAATAGATAAATTTGTTTCTCTCTCTGGAAACAATCCTAGTATTTCTTGGAATACATCTTCAGACTCTTGCAATACTGAAAAACCTTCAAGGCTTGCCCCTTTTTTCTTTTCTAGCTCCTCCACATGAGTTGCATACAATTGAAATCCTTTTCTAAAACATTCCTTCATTTGTAATGATGAAATATCCCTTATAGAAATGGGTCTTGGAGTTCCTTTCATAGTGCTTTATTTTCTTTCTTTGTCAATACATTTAAATGTCTTGTTATGACAATCTAGGACAACATGATTCTTTTCCAACCAATCCATTCCTATAGGATATAATAAGATCCTAATGGTATGATATTTATATCATCATTATTACTTATCCCATTAAGAATTATTGGATAACCTCTGACCATCTTATTGATCCTTCTTTTTATTTCAGTGGCTAGATGAACCAAACTTAACTTTTCAAGCATATTTTTCTCCAAATATAATATTTCCACTATTTTGGGATCAATCTAAAAATGGCTTTCTCTTGAATCAATTAAAATAACAATATGTTTATTAATGATCTTACCTTCCATTTCGATCATATTGGATTTCTACTATGCTTGTTGATCTTCTAAGGATGCATATATTCTTTCCATGTATTCTACTGTTGTAGCCCATTGGATGTTGTGAGTAGTTTTGATTTTATCTTCTCTATAAGGGAAATTCTTGTACATGTGGTCTTATTTTCATCCCCAACATTGGATTCTTGGTATTCCCCTTATTCCTGAAGAATCTTATTTGTTGGATTCATTCTTAACAGACCGATATTGCTGATTTTTATTAGGGTTGTTTTCATTGAAAGGATGTTTGAATCCCTTCCTCCTCTGGTCATATTTCTCCTTCTTCTTATCCCTCCAAGACTTCTGCAAAGATTCTATTCCATTTCCTTTAGCATACAAGTACTTAGACTTACTATTGGTTTCTTCCAAAGTCCTAGGAGAATCATACTAAATATTTTCCTTATAGAAGTATGGTAGTACACTCAAAAACCTTTGTATCTTCAATTTTTCATCCTTGATAAACCCCACATACTTCATCAATACCAAGAAATTCTTTTCATATTCTATCACGGTTGTTCTTCACATCTTGGAAATTTTGTGTGTGACCCCATTGCGGCTCGGGGAGCTAAGGGGGAAGAAGAGTGCAAGTACCCGTGAAGCCAAGTGAATTAGCAAGTGGAAGGAACGTTACCAATGAAGTCAAGTGAATTAGAAAGTGGAAGGAACATTGCACAGGATATTTTCAGTTGAAGATTCTCCACACTTAGCATCCATCTTGGTTAAGATATTTCATTATCTAGTTTTGATTATGTAAATGTATATTTAATGGTGTAATTTGAATAGTTACATGAAGGAATTTGTACTACTTATTAATTGATTGTTGATGGAAAACTCGTTGTACAATTTCTAGTTGTCTGGATGTTAAATAATAATGGAATCAATATACTTTTTGTCCAATAATCCCATGTCTTCTTGATGATATTATAATTTTCTATATTGTAAATTCCTAATATCTTCAATCTTAGTTGATCTTATTATTTAGTCCTATTGAATTGGGTATGACATTTCTTCATTATTGGTCATATAATTAACTATTTGAGTGATGTTCAATTCTCTATGAAGATATTCTCTTGCATATCGCATACCCATTGACATGTTAACTATTATTTAATTTAATTTAAACTCAGATAAAAAAAACTTTAGTTCGAATACTTCAAAATCCCTAACTATAAGATCATACTTTGTAATTAATAATTGAATGAGTTGTTGTTCATATTGGAGCTTTTCCATTAGAAAATTATCTCAGTTATATTACTAAAAATATTTTTTTTTACTTCTCTAGGACCATACAAAGATCATATCTGAAACAAGTCCATATCCCAAGCTCATAACCATAAAATAATACATCCCCAAAAGAGCCAAAGAGTCACCAGATCTAGCACACAGACCGCAAAATGGGAAGCAAAATAGGGATAAACCAAACTAGATGCCACTCACCCCCAAAGGACCTCAAAGTGTTTATCCAACATTGCACACCCCCATACGACCTCAAAGTGTTAAATAGAAAACCGCACGCCCCAGTATGGACCTCAAAGATCTAGTTCAATACCACTTCTAGCCAAGGAGGAAGAGGTTATGGGGTAGAAAAAAATCTAACGAGATGAAAAAAAACCACTGCAACATAACCCGGAAGCCTCCACCAATGATCTGATGATAAAACCCACCGCACATCCTGAATTACAGCTTATTTTTTGGCATAAAAATGGAGAAGCATGGCCCCGAATAGGATGCAACCAATGTGTCCCAATTCTTCGTCTTCCACAGAGACCATGCTCAAGCCCGCAGTGAAAACGACCCTCCTCCACCACTACAAGAGCCTCACTCTCCCTACACCCAGCACACCGCGCCACATATCTTGCTCACCCTGGTAGCCCTTTCCCATGCTCTCCATGTCCCTCGCCCACACTTGCCCTATCCCTCACCCATGCCCTCACCCTCATTCGAACTCGCCCCCATATGCTCTCGTCCATCACCATGGAAACAGAGATGCAGCTAGCAAACCTAACCGCAAATCCCCCCACCTTTGCATGATCCAATTCATAGGCCACCTCGGGTGACTAGGGATAAACCCTATCCTCCTTCACATTTGTTGTTTGTGTTCATTGTGCACTCTAATCGATGTACCCTTGTTCATATTGGAGATCGACATAACATTTTCTATCCATCACAACCCGTCGATATGATAGGAGGAGTTTAAATGGCACTTCATCAAGATTTGTGTTCTACGGATTTATTTTGATTGTGGTTTGGTTGAGTTGGTTTCTATGTCAGATTGGATTCCTTAAGGCATTTATCTTTTTCTTCTTCTGGAACTTGGCTTAGTTAGGTACAAAAAGTTACCATCATTAAAAAAAAAAAAAACTTGTTGAAGTGATAGGCAACGATTAAGTTGTTTTCATTTTTGCTATATTTGATTGTATTCCAATTGAATTGCTTCATATAGAATATAGGTTTTCAAGTTCTAAGAGGAATAGATCCGAGCATCTGAAAATAATTGTTGGACAAACCAACCGTTAGTAATATGCTTCTTGTGTTGACACTTGTTATTTGTATCTTTGACCTATTGTGAAACAATTGTGGAATTTATGATTTAGTTGTTGGCATATTTTATATATTTTTTTAAGGTGTAATTCTTGTACTTACCTTACTGAGGAGTAGCGATATGAATGGAGGATGGGAGCAAAGAAATTTTTAGTAGTAAGTTGAACTTGGTGTGCATATTACTATGGACGATATCCATATTTAGCAACTATTTTTTCAGCTGTTTTTCTGGCTCCACTTGGCTCTTCTTCTTTGGGGGATCTCGGGAAGGTGGCACTAGTTTTGGCAGATTGCTAACTACAATAGTTGATTTTTAGACATGGTGTTTTCTTGGACAGACATCTTGGGGGGTTCATGTTTTCAGTAAAACTAGTTCCATCTCCAGATTTATTTGAGTGCTATGATGACATTCTTTATTATATATTTGATAACTTTTGATTTGGTTGAGACTTGGAGGCAGGGACCCACGATAAGTGATATGACTATTAGTTCAGAGCTGACAATTTTTAGATAAGTTGGCATTTTCCTAGGTATGGAACATGAGATCAATGCCTTGATGGGCGCTTCATATGAGGAGGATTGGGACTGGGAGGGTCTCTTCAACACTGTGGATGAACTGTGAAAACTTAAGACCGGCAAGAGACAGTCATTAGACCCTTTATTACCCTTGGTAAAATCACTCCAAGAGTTAACACCATAGTGTTTTCCAAAGGTTACACATTCAGGACTAGTTGGTATCATCCATGAGGCAGCTCTGAAACAGGTAGATGTTGGTCTGAATGTGCAACATAACCATTCGCTAGAAGGTGCAGGGTTTGACACTGGTCTTCCGAAGATTCATAATAGTAACAAAAGGGTGAATATTTGGTCTTCAAGAGAACCTTTCTCAGCGAGCTGCCGCCGAGATCTCTGCGAGGGACTGAGAATTGTAAGGATTCTCACCATAGAAATGCATCAAGAGCTTGGAAGCCCAAGAAGGCGTGTCATATCCTTGCCATAGGGATGGATGTGGGTCTAGAAGAGACCTGCCATCTCTCACTTTCTGCATTAGTGGGTACATTTTCCTACAAATCTAAGTGTATCCTCCCCTTTACAAAGTGGATGATGGAGGTTTGGTATCCTCTTATAGGATGTGTGATGACTTATCTGACTCTTCCTTGTGGCTGGTTTGGACTATTATTTAAGATTCCATAGGATGCAAAGATTATACTAAATAGTTTTTGGGATTACAAAGGGGGAAGTCTAATGCTGAAACATTGGCGAACTTGGTTCGACGCAACAACTGATTACTTCAACTTTAGACATGTTTGGATTCTTTTACCAGGTTTTCCATTAAACCTATGGAACGAAATTTCTTTTATGGCTATAGGCAACCCACTGGGTCATTTCCTAAATATTGACAAGGCTTGTCTACTCTCGTCAGATAAGCGCTTGGCACGGGTTTTAGTAGAAGTGTACTTACACGTCGGCTTGATGGACACCATTGAACTAGAATGGTAAGGGCATGTTATGGTGCAACGATTATATTATCTTGGTTTTCCTTTCCATTGCACATCTTGTAGATGGATGAGTCACTTAAGAAAAGATTGCCAAGTCAGGGGTGGGATTCCTAATGTGAAGGGAAATATGGATTTTGGTTCAAAGGATATGCCTTACATTGAGGAAGGATAGGAGTCGGGAGTGATGGGATGATATGTGGACTTGTGCTCAGAAGACAAACTGGAAGGCAACTCAGACTCCCTGTTAGGTGGTATTTTATTATTAGGTGTTCATATACCAGATAAAAGAAGGATAAGATTGATTAATGTTTATGGACCGTGCTCTGGTCATAGATAATTTTGGGATCTTCTGGAAGAAAAGGGTTTGCTGAACTAGAGTAACCCTATACTTGCGGGTGATTTAAACTTTTCTATGGGCATTGATGAAATTTGGGGGGAGTTGGCCTTGATTGATCCAGAGGCGAAATATTTCAGAGATCTTTTTACTAATCATCATTTAGTGGATGTTAATCCTTCTAAGGTAGTTCCAACTTGGCATATTTGGGGTGGATGGAATACAAAAGAGACTGGACAAAGTTTATGCATCAACATCGCTACTTAATGAATTTTCCTTTTTTAGATCATGGTTGGAGCTGCCTTTTATATTTGATCATGCCCCAGTGATCTTTCAACTAGATTATGGCATTAAGTTTATTTCCTTTCCTTTTAAGTTTAATATGGTGTTGTTGAATGATGAGTCCTTTGATAAACTTGTCCGGGAAGAGTGGAGAACTATGCAGGATTCATTGGGAGAAGGAGCGTAGTTAAGATTGGTGGGGAAACTTTGTAGACTAAAAACAAGAGTTAAGAAGTGGATTGTGGTTAAAACAAAAACAGATCTTAAGACACTTGAAAAGATTGAGGAAGAGACAATATTTCTCACAAAAGAGAGTCTAGAACATCAAACTCTCACAAAACTTAATCCTCGCTTGTTAGCACTTGAGATAGAAAGGAAAATAATGCTACAGGTCGAGGGGGAATTATGGTGTCAAAAGAGTCAGGCAACTTGGATTCTTTCGGGTGACAAGAACACCAAATACTTCCATCGGTTTGCCAGTTTCAAGAGGAACAAAAAACATCTATGGGAAGTTAAGGATGAGACTGCACAAGTTCATACAGGGTAGGAGGATACAAAGACATAAGCATTGAGACACTTCAGCTCCTTTTATAAAGAATCAGATAATTCGTTTGTGGATCAAATAGCTTCAGTTTGCCTATATCCAAGATTGACCATATAGAAGGAGGTTCAAATGTTAGAAAAAACGTACACAAAGGAAGTAGTCTTAGAGGTACTAAGGGGTTTCACCAAGGACAAGAGTCCTGGTCCTAATGGGTGGACAATGGAGTTCTTCCTACACTTTTTTGATTTGATTGTTGGGGACTTAGTGGAGGCTATCGAATATTCATGACTATCTCGTATGGTGAACATATCTATAAATTCGAATTTTATAGCACTTATTCCCAAGGTTAATCGGTCGGCTTCCTTTGGTGACTTTCGGCCGATCGCTCTTTGCAACCTATGCTATAAGATTATAACTAAGATTATTGCCAAACGCATCATACCTATATTGTCGCACACTATCTCTGAGGAACAATTTTTTTTTTTTAAAAGGTAGTCAAATTATTGATGCTATAGGAACTGTGCAGGAGTGTATTCATAGCATCAGGGAGAAAAAGTTGAAAGCTATTATCATCAAGATTGATCTAAAGAAATCTTATGACTGCATAAGATGGGATTACATCAGATTAGTTCTTTTACAATGTGGGTTCAGGCTGCAGATGACCAAGTGGATTATGGGTTGTATTACCACATCCACCTATGCAATCCTTATAAATGGTGAACCAACTAACGTTTTTAATAGAAGAAGAGGTCTCAGACAAGGGTGTCTATGGTCACCTTTTCTCTTTATTTTAGTTATGGAAAGCTTGAGCTTAGCTATTAAAAAAAGTCAAGGTGAAGGATTGGTGATGGGTATCAAGGTTACTAGACTCATTCAGATCCTACACCTCCTATTTGTTGATGATATTCTCATTATGACCAAAGCATCCATCACAAAATGGTTGGAGATTAAAAATATTTTGGCTATGTTTTGCAGTGCAACTGGACTATTGATAAATTCTCAGAAAGCTTCCTTCTATTAGTTTGATGTGCAACAACCAATTTTGGATTCCATAAAAGTAGTTTTTACTTATTGTATTAATAATCTTGCTAATGGTTTTAAATATCTTGGCTATATTTTGAAAGATGATAGGTTTAAAACAGAGGATTGGAACTGGCTATTAATGAAATATGAAAATAGAATCAATCATTAGTGTAACAGATGGTTGACTTTGGGTGGTCGAATTGTCCTGGCCAAGGTTGTATTAGACAGACAATAGGTTTATTGGCTGGCATTGGAAAATATACCATCTTGGGTCGTCCACAAAATTCGTTAGGTCATCTACAACTTTCTATGGAATCGGAAAATAAAAAGAAAGGGTTTCCATCTATGTAGTTGGCAGCTTATAGCTCACCCAAAGATGTATGGGGGATGGGGGATGAGGAATTTATTTAGTTTCATTCGTGTCATGGCGACAAACACCCTTTGGCGGGGTCTGATGGTGGATGGAATTTGGCACCAAGTTATAAAAGTGAAATATATTCTCTCGGTCTTTGTAGTGCGTTGGATTCGGAAAATCCCGATCATTGGAACCTTAGGATCGGAAACATGGAAATATCTACATAAATCCTTACACATCTTGTTGCATTGTCTCACTTGGTATCTGGGTTCGGGTTCCCCAATATTTATTGGAAAAGATCAGATCCTAGGGTTGGGAGATGTAGCTCTATTGTAAGAAGATTTGATAGAGGTACTAAATCAATGGGGTGTATATTTTTTATATCAAGCTTACAGAGCGCCTCCCCAGGGTTTGATCAGGCTCAATTGGATCATCGGTGTTGATTTGGATTTTAGGAGGGGCACTTGTGGTCGAATGGCAGATATTTCGAAGTGCACTCATTAGCAATGGAATTCAATTACTAGAGAGGCCAGCTGAATTAAAATGGTTAGGAGGTGATTGCTCGGGTAGGATCACAGTTAAAGATGCCTACGAGGCTATTGAAAGAAAGAAACATGTACATTTGATCAGTGGGTGGAGAAAAACACTCTGGTCCTGGGACCGCCCTTTAAAAATAAAATCGTTTTCTTGACTAGTAGTGGAAAACAAAATTCTATAGTGGGATAACCTTCAATGAAGAGGATTTGAGGGCCTGAGTTGCTTCTCATTGTGCAAGAAGGACTCAGAAACTACTTTCCACTTATTTGTTGGATGTCCATTTATGAGCGTTGTTTGGGAAAGAGAAAAATTGTCCTTAAATTTTTTGGGATGGTGCTCCGGCAACTCCATACTTGAGTGTTTCAAAAACTGGAAATTACTAAATTCAATCATTTCCTCCCTTCCATCTTACATTTGTTGGAACATTTAGTTATAAAAGAATCACGCTATTTTTGAGGAAGGGTCTCCCTCTATCCATAAGGTGGCCTACATGTCTATTTATGTTATGGGAGAATTTAAGCCTTCTACAAAAATAAAGAAGACGAGGAGGTTGTCATTGAGGCCTGTGGTAAGGGATTTTTCAGGATGGTTTGATGGGGCAGCTGTGGTAACAAGTCTTAATAGTGGAGCTGGAGGGGTTATCCGGATCAACGATAACAAAATTTTTAAATGGTACTTTAATAGTGGTCTAGGGACAAACACCATAGCAGAGTTGCTTGGAGTGTGGGCACTTCTCACACTTGCTATCCGACTTGATATTTCGAAGCTCTTCGTTCAAGGCGACTCAAATATTTTCATCGACTGGCTGCGAGGCAAGGGTTCCCTACAGGTGATTACTTTGGAGTGTTGGAAGGACAAAATTATTGATCTTACAAAAATTTTCCATACTATTTCCTTTCAACATGTGCTCCGAGAAGAAAATACATCTGCAGATAGAGTATCTAAGCAATCGCTACTATAGCCTCCTGGGAAAATTGGATATTATCAATGTATTGGGGACCATGGAGGCCCTCATATGTTCTTAGAACTATTCTAATCCATATTATATGTTTTGGGAGTCTGTAAGGTAGACGTTTTTGGTGACGTGGGGAGTCACTCGGGCATACAGGTAGTCTTAGATTGGAGATCCAAGATAGGATGGGTTTTGATGGATTTTTGCTTGCTAGTTGGAAATACTTTCAAATCTAGTCTTTTCTCTCCTCAGATGTATTAGGGTCCTCCTGGATGATGATACATTGTAATGAACACATTATATTTTCAATATAAATATAAAGCAAATTTTTTTATGGAAAAAAGAAAAAGAAGACATATGTATGCACTATTTCCACCCTCAATGCATCTAACAATTTATGCATGTACTATTTTAATCATTTAAATATGTATTAATTTCTTTTTTTCAAGCTAAATGAATCTAACCATTGTATGCCCACATTTTTAATCATTTAAATATGTATTAATTTTCTTGCTCACCCTAAATGCATGTAGCAAATGCATGTAGCAATTTACATGTTATAATTTTTAACAAACATCATTATTCATTATTATTGAAGATTATTTAAAAAAAAAATTATTATTGAAAATTATTTTAAAAATATATTATTAAAAATAATATATTTAAACAATTTTTTTTAAAGAAAATAAAATTCCCAAAATAAAAAAAAAAAAATTAATAAGACAATAAAAATGAAACGAAATTCCAATAATGGGTATTAGATATGAGTGAATTTTTTGAGGTTTTTAATTTATATATATATATATAAATAATAATCCCATTGAAAATAATATAGAAATTATTATGTTCATGTTCATGGCCTTTTAAATAACTAACATGGAACAGTAATAAAAAAAAAATCTTTATTTCTTTTACTTTAAAAATATATTATTAAAAATAATATACTTAAACAAATTTTTTTTAAAAGAAAATAAAATTTCCAAAATATAAAAAAAAAATTAATAAGACAATAAAAATGAAACGAAATTCCAATAATGGGTATTAGATATGAGTGAATTTTGTGAGGTTTTTAATTTATATATATAAATAATAATCCCATTGAAAATAATATAGAAATTATTATTTTCATGTTCATGGCATTTTAAATAACTAACATGGAACAGTAATAAAAAAAAAAATCTTTATTTCTTTTACTTTGAAAAAACAATATAAACAACCCATAAGAAAATACAAACTTAAATCATTTTGAATAATTAAATATTTTGTATAACTAACATGGAACAGAAATAAAAAGATCCATGTTTCTTTTACCTTGAAAGAAGAATATAAACCACCCTTAAGAAAATACAAACTTAAAAGGAAAAACACAAAAGAAACAAAAAGAAAATGGGATGATAGCTTTAGGACAAAAAGTGCAATAAAGCATGTACTCTCAAAAGATACAATAGAGTGGTCGATAACTTGGCATGATCACACATGAATGTACAAATAATCTGGAACGTTGAAACGATCTCTTATATTATATTATGTGATTATAATAATATTTTCATTTATATATATTGATATTTTAGTAGATTTTACAAGTTAAATTATTAAACTAAGGAGGTTTCATATACCAATTTGATATATGTCTTATATAAAATAATGAAAATTACATAATGTATTACATTAGAAAAATTATAATACAATAGAGGGCTTTCTTTTCTACCATTACCTCAAAAATGATCTATGATGTCAAAAAAAAAAAAACCAGTCTTAAAATAGATTTATTTTGTTGAATAAAAATATCTTCATATTTTTATTTTTATTTGATTGTACTGTTACATGAACAAGATCTCGTCGCCCCCACATTACATGAGGTTATGCTTATCAACAGAACCAACAACTCTAATTATTTTTTTATCTAAAAATAAATTATAAATTTAAAAAATTAATAAGTTTAAATTTGCTAGAAATTCTGTGAAAAATTGTTAGATTCATAAATTTGATTGATTATTTCTGTATAATTTGAGTGTCTTAGTATTTTTCAGCATGTTGAATCCATTTTTACATTAAAAAATGGATTTTGAATAACAAAAAATAACTATATAATCCTAGTGCCCTAAAATTTTTCAATATATTGAATCCATTTCTATATTCAAAAAAGAATTTTGAACAACAAAAAATAAATTTAATTAAAACTGAATTACCTTTGGACAAAAACCCTAGCTTCAAATTCAACAAAAGTATAATTATTCTGACACTGTTCCAAATATTAATTAGCTGTAGCAATTTAAGACATAATATTAATTAGCAGCAATATAACACATAAATGCTCCTCAGTATCTCCATAATGTTCCAGCATTCATTACTCTGTACCATTTATTCACATCGAGGTCGATGCTTAATAATACCCATGACTTTTGAGAATACTGCATTATTACCCATCAACCTCGATGTGAATGAATGGTACAGAGTCATAAATCATGATCAGCATGGATATTAAAAGCTGGAAAATGGGGCAGGCGTAACAGACTTGCACAGGGGCAGGCGTTCGATATAATGGCCAACAATCCTCCATTGATTCATATTATAACATATCTAATTTAAATTCTGAGGTCGTTGTGCGGAATTACATAGCAGAATACTGCAGGAACGCATCATGGGTTGCTGCGAATCTATACCTTCCCGTTCCTATAGTACTCAAACTCAGCATTATCAGCTTCAACATCGTAAAGGTACTAGATATGCAAATAAATTGAGTAAATGTTTCTTAGGGTTCTGTCTGCATGTTTCCTGCAGAATGTGAATTTGTTAAAAATCTCGGGGATTAATCTTACTGAGTATGAATTTAAATTTAAATTTTTTGTTCATGGTGTCAACTGATTAAGATGCCGAGCGAGGTGCTATAATTTATGTCGAGAACTTGCCTCGGAACACTTCAGCATCTCGGATTGAAAAGGAGTTCAAGAAATTTGGAAAAATCAAATCTGAAAAAATTCGTGTTCGAAGTGAGGTTTGTCTCTCTTTCCTTTTTCTTACATACAGTTTTTCAGATCTGCTGCTTTAATTATTGAAACGTAGATTGTTATATTGCGATTGTTAACTAAAATTTGGAACCATGTTAGGGATCAAATGCTTGTGCTTTTGTCGAATTTGAAACGAGGGCTTCTGCTGCAAAGGCTATTCAGGTTA
>ML782633.1:58746-72399 GCA_009831015.1 Picea engelmannii | reverse complement strand
AGCATGGGTTCTCTTACTCCACAAAGCGTCTTCCCGTGAGGGATTTCACCATAAGGGGACCACTTTGGAGTTCATCCATATTTACTTCTTATCAACCATGAAAAAACAATAATGAGTCATATTTACATAAAAAACTATTGGGTTCATTACCCAAAACTTTGTGCTATGGGTCTTTCTTCAAGAGTTGACATCAATGACAACCAACCTTAATCAACACGTGTAGCCCAAGAGACACAATTATATATCCATGTTATGAAGAGATTTCATATCATGATTGATAATGGAGGTTCTGTGAAATGTGGGGGTTGTTAAAATGCTTAGCTTCTAATGGACGATTATTCCTTGAAAACCCACATGTTTTCTATTGAAATAGGTTCTGACGTTATTTTGGGTGTTGAATATTTAAGGACACTAGGCCCCATGACCATGTATTTTAAGGAGTTGTACACAAGTTTCCAATAACAAGGGAATAACTGCATTTCCAAGGAATCACAATAACTTCTCAAGAGATCATAATCTAACATCACATGGGAAAACGTTCCTTAAAAAAGGAAATTTTGACATCGTTTCCTATTTATGTATCATTCAATCCTTTGAGACCCCTTCCCAACACATCCATCCTAACATATAGTTATTATTATCCAAGCACCAATCAATATTTGAAATTACCTAAGGCTTCCTACCCTCCCATGTTGCACATGATCATTCTATTCCTCTTATACCAAGTATCCTCCAACCCAGTGTATGCCCTTATCACCATCCATTTTCTCAAAAAATGAAATTGAAAAGATTGTTCAATAATTTCTAGAAGATAGTGTCATCTTCCCTAGTAATTGTCCTTATTAATCCCTAATTACCATGATACTCAAAAAATAAAGCACTTGGTGCATTTATCCTAACTTTCACTCCCTCAAAAAAATAACCACCAAGGATAAGTTCCCATCGTATTCATTAATGACTGTTTGAATGAGCTTAAAGGTGCTCAATTATTTACCAAAATTGATCTCCATTCTATCTACTACCAAATTTGTATGAAGGAGGTCAATATTTACAAAATGAATTTTCTCACTCATGGAGGCCATTATGAGTTCCTGGTGATTCCCTTTTACCTTTGTAATGCATCATCCACATTCTAGAGTCTCCTGCACCACATCTTTCAATGATTTCTATGCCATTTCGTCCTTGTCTTTTTTATTGATATTTTAATCTATAGTAAAACTTGGCATGCCCATGTCACCTATGTGGATTAGGTATTTCTTTCCTTTCTATTTCCTCTACTAGATCTACCTAAGAATATGGTGCTAAATCCTCTATGGAAGGTAGGACCTTTTCCTCCTCCTGATCTAGCATCAAAGGCTCAGAGATTTTGTGATCCGGGAGCATCTCTCCACGTCAACCAACCAGCCAGCTAGCCACGTCAAGCGCACGCATTCAAAGCTGAAGAGAGGCATCGCCCTCATTTTGATTTAGAATTGAATGTAATTAAATGTTTAAGATGTTGAGCTGTGAAGCCGTGCCTTTGTGCAGGCATAGAGTAGATAGGCCTTAAATATTTGTAAGGCTGAGATCTAGATCCAGATAGCGGACTAGACAACCCATTCAATGTAATTGAATAGGGTAGATAGGTTGGAGGGAAGAGCTCTAAGAGCCCCTCATGTAAAAAGATCAATTGTATCTCTTAAGCGAGAGAGTGAGAGGATGGTAGAGAATCTGCAAGTAGAGAGCAGAAGAGAAGGAGATGAGACCTTGTTACAGGCTGTGCTCAAGAACACCTTGTAAATATAGGCATTTGCCATATTTAATAGAAATAACAGTTTTTCCTGCATCTTTCATGTGTTGAATGAATGTCTGTGAGTGTTCTTTATATGATGTGAATGTACATTGTAGATGTATGATGTAGGTTTGCATTTGCAGAAGTGTGTATGATTTCAAGTGAAGGTATTTGAGGTTTCATGCCAGGAGGGCATCATAGAGTACTGCGGTCTCTGAATACCAGTGCACTAAAGAATTTCTGAATTCTGCGGGTTCAGACAAAGACACGCTGCGGGCACAAAAACTGGAATCAACAACTCAGGGAAAGACTTGTGAGGTTGTTGAACACCTCAGGAGGCAGGATTGTGTAAGAGATACACAGCTGCAGACAAAATCTCTGAGGAGTTATGTGAAGCTTTGCCAAGTGGGCATTCAACATATGCACAGTGGTGCATTGAAAAGAACTCTGCTGTGAGTTCTGAAGAAGTCAGAATCACTGAGAATTCTTGACACTCTGCTAGGAGGGCATTGAGCACAGGCACAAAGCATTGAGAATAACTTTGCTGTGAGTTCAAGAAGAACTAGAATCACTGAGGATTCTTAGAGCTCTGCCAAGTGGGCATTGAGCAGGTGAAAGGAGGACACAGAAGACAGAACTATTGGATGTTCTGTGAGAGGATACTCTGTTAGGAGGGCATTGAGACATTGTGCAGATAGGCACAGGGGAAAAGAACTCTTTGAGTTCTGTATTTTGGAGGAAGAATCCACTGATGGATCTTTCACAGGATTGCTAAACACCCTGGAAGACTCAACAAAGGGTTTCTTGAGGGAAGGATAGCCAGGAGGGCATCTAAATTCTCTGTCTGAAGGATAAAGGAAAAGAAACCAAGTTTCTTTGGAGGTAGAAGGTACAGGAAATCTCGGGACGAACAACACTTTGTGTGCGTGAAGACTCTGCAGAGGCCCAGGAGTCACAAATCTTTAAGGATTTGAAAATAAGCTTAGGAGGGACAACGTTTTACATGCGCAGTCGAGAGCTCACAGTCGTGGAGTTCGCAAAGTCAGAGTAAAGGTCGAGGCCTTTGAGAATTTAAAATTCTTCCAAATCTGGGAAGAAGCCCACAAAAGCTCAGGAGGGAGCAACACCAGTCGTTGGATCAGCCGAAGAGATCTGGACCGTTGGAAGGTTTTCACGTTCAGTGAGCATCAGAGCGAGTGCACAGAAGAGGAGATCGTTAGTCTTCAGATCTCACTCAGATACCCGTCAGTCGTTGGATCGGGTGAAGATGCGCGGAGTTTAGCCTCTAGAGTAAGAACACAGGAAGAACAGATATGGACTGTCGAATCTTGGTCCAATTACCCGTCATCCGTCAGATTTAACTTCGTGTATAGGAAGTTGAATTAGGGTCTTCCATCAGTTGGGACACGTGGGCAAGATCGGGAGTCCATTGGCATATCAGGAGACCTGAAGACAGGATGTCGGGACATTTCAACATTTAAAACCACAAAATCGCAAAAAGCGATCAGGACCGTCCATCTTTAGGAGAATGCGTGGTGGAGATCGATGAAATCGGGAAATTTCTCGAAAAAAAACTCATCCATCGGGAAATCGAGATTTGGAGAATCGGGAATCGGGATGACAAGAGGTTTATGCATTTCAGCATTGTGATGTTTTAAACCCCGATGAGAGATAAGAGTGCGGTCATGGGAATAGTGGTCATGTGGGCCAGGAGTTTAGCCAAGAGGGATAACACATAAAGGCATGTATCGACGAATTGGCTCATCGGAGATCGAAGATCAGGGATTCAAGAGGACAGAGAAATCTTGACATCAGGGATCACGAAACCCCGAATCCCAAAATTATCAATCGGGAAAAAGTCATAGGGAGGTGCAAAATCCGTGAAAGGGAAAGAAGGAACTGTGGATCGGGAATTTGAGATTCCAGTGGGAATAGAAAGAGCCGCTTCGGCTCAAGGGAATTTAGACAGAACGATCTTGAAGACCGGGAGGTCGGGCGCAGAGACCCTACGGGGTATGCATGGACTGTGACCCATCAGTTTGATATCAGAGCCTGATTCGTTTCTGTATATTTCAGGGGAGTGAGGCATAAGAGGAAAAGAGCACTCTGATACACATCAAGTGGTATCAGAGCCTGATTCTTGTCTGTATATTTCAGGCAAGGGGAGCCGTAGAAGGATAGAACTTCACTTGTATATTTCATGTAAAGAGAGAAGGTAAAGGAAGACAGAGTATTGGAAACTCTGTAAGGATTTGTTTGCAGGTAGGAAACAATCCATAGATGGTCATGAGGACTATAGGGAGAGGCTGAAACACTCGAGGTGCAGGAGTGAACAACATATTTTCCTAGAGAGAAAATAGAGGCAACAACATGGCTACTGAAGGCCATAGATACACTGAAAGGAAAATCCCAGAGCTGATGAGCATAGCTGAGAGGGGAAAAGAACTTGCCAACATCAGGGCAAGAATGGAAGAGCTTGACCTGCGGATGCAGCAAAATACCAGGCCGAGATGGGTGTATGAATGGCCCATGAGGAAGGCAAAAGCAAAATGGTCAGTCAAGGAGTTGATGGCTAAAAGAAAGAGTAGGCTATTAAGAGGAGTGTCGAGGCATACTAAAAACCTCAATGGACCTAAAGAAATGGTTCAGATATGTGAACCAGAGACTAGGAGAGATCTCGGTGAAGAGAATAAAATGAGATCGCTGCGGGATCTCGAAGACTTCCAGGAGGGCAGAGAGGAAATTCCAAGTTGCCAGGTGGGAAAAGGAACAAAGATGGAACCAGTTGATTCCATGAACTACCAGGAGGGCAGTGGAAGCATCTCATATTGCTAGGAGGGCAGAGATAAGCATTCGAGACTATCTGAAAGTCTCATGGACTTAGAGGTGAGTTCAATTAAGCAAGGAGTGTTGATGAAAATGGGATCAGTTGATCTCATAATGTGTCAGGGAAGCAATGAACAGATCCCATATTTTCATATGGGCAGGGACGAGCAAGAGAATTGGGATAAGCTAGAGGAGATGATAGATCAGGTGAGCTCAGACATGGATGTGGATCAACTAGAGAAGATGATAGAAGAGGAGGATCTGAAAGACCTTCTAATGATTGGGCGAATTGAAGTATTCCTACCATTTGCCCAGGGGGAGGCAAAAATATGTGTTGCAAATACAACAACAACAGAAGGACAACTAACTTAGACTGTTAGCAAAGAAAAACTAGATCAGGTGTTTGAGACTGTCCAAGCAGAAACAGAAGAGGATGATGAGCATTCCGAGGAATGGCTCAATATGTTTAGCAAGGAGACTGAAAAGACTGCAACCTGGGAGTTTGCAGAAGAAGAATAAGAAGAAATAGACAACATTAGTTTGGCTGATCTGTATGCACAAATTGAATCCCTAGAGATAAGGGTGAAGGTGCAGGGCATGCACATCCAATAGGTGAGGTTGGAAGTAGATGATGAAGAAGGCATGGGAGATCACAATGATCTGCCCATGTGCAGAAAATTTTGCAGCTGAGGAGAGTGCATGAACGGGACCAGCCATTAGAGCAGCTGGACAAAGTGATTTACATGATCAGAGAGCTGATGATTAGATCAGCAGAAACTATCAGCAAGGAGAGGCCAAACAGAAGGACAACAACAGTAGCGCAGAAGAAGCGACAGCAGCACCAGAATGGAGCAGATGAACCACTCCAGAGATTTTTTTTGGATCTAGGAGGATTTCCACAGCTGAGATGGGAAGCTCATGAGCAGGAGCTCATGAATTTTGTAGCTGAGGAGTATGATGCAGGAGCATCTCTCCATGTCAACCAACCAGCCAGCCAGCCATGTCAAGCCCATGCATTCAACGCTGAAGAGAGGTGTCGCCCTCATTTTGATTTAGAATTGAATGTAATTAAATGTTTAAGTTGTTGAGTTGTGAAGCCATGCCTTTGTGCAGGCATAGAGTAGATAGGCCTTAAATATTTGTAAGGCTGAGATCTAGATCTGGATAGTGGACTAGACAACCCAATCAATGTAATTGAATAGGGTAGGTAGGTTGGAGGGAAGAGCTCTAAGAGCCCTTCATGTAAAAATATCAATTGTATCTCTTAAGAGTGAGAGTGAGAGGATGGTAGAGAATCTGCGAGTAGAGAGCAAAAGAGAAGGAGCCGAGACCTTGTTACAGGCCATTCTTAGGAACACCTTGTAAATACATGCATTTGCCATATTTAATAGAAATAAAAGTTTTTTCTGCATCTTTCATGTGTTGAATGAATGTTTGTGAGTGTTCTTTATATGATGTGAATGTATGTTGTAGATGTATGTTGTAGGTTTGCATTTGCAGGAGTGTGTATGATTTCAGGTGAAGGTATTTGAGGTTTCATGCCAGGAGGGCATGGCAGAGTACTATGGTCTCTGAATACCAGTGCACTGAAGCACTTCTGAATTCTGCAGGTTCAGACAAAGATGCTCTGCGGGCACATAAACTGGAATCAACAACTTAGGGAAATACTTGTGAGGTTTTTGAACACCTCAGAAGGAAGGATTGTGTAGGAGATACATAGTTGCAGACAGAAGCTCTGAGGAGTTATGTGAAGCTCTGCCAAGTGGGTATTGAGCGTATGCACAATGGTGCATTGAAAAGAACTCTGTTGTGAGTTCTTAAGAAGTCAGAATCACTAAGAATTCTTGACACTCTGTCAGGAGGGCATTGAGCACAGGCACAAATAATTGAGAAGAACTATGTTGTGAGTTCAAGAAGAACCAAAATCACTGAGGATTCTGAGAGCTGTTCCAGGTGGGCATTGAGTAGGTGAAAGGAGGACACAAAAGATAGAACTACTGGATGTTCTGTGAGAGGATACTCTTCCAGGAGGGCATTGAGACATTGTGTAGACAGGCACAGGGAAAGAGAACTCTTTGAGTTCTGTATTTAGGAGGAATAATCCACTGAAGGATATTTCACAGGGTTTCTAAACACCCTGGAAGACTCAGCAAAGGGTTTCTTGAGGGAAGGATAGCCAGGAGGGCATCTAAATTCTTTGTCTGAAGGATAAAGGAAAAGAAACTGAGTTTCTTTGGAGGTCGAAGCTACAGGAAATCTTAGGATGGATAGCACTTTGTGTGCGTGAAGTCTCTGCAAAGGCTCAGGATTCACAAATCTTTAAGGATTTGAAAATAAGCTTAGGAGGGACAACGTTTTACATGCGCAGTCGAGACCTCACAGTCGTGGAGTTCAGAGAGTCAGAGTAAAGTTCGAGGCCTTTGAGAATTTAAAATTCTCCCAAATCTGGGAAGAAGCGCGCAGAAGCTCAGGAGGCAGCAATGTCGGTCGTTGGATCAACCGAAGAGATCTGGACCATTGGAAGGTTTTCACATTTAGTGAGCGTCAGAGCGAGCGCACATAAGAGGAGATCGTCAGTCATCAGATCTCACTCATATACTCGTCAGTTGTTGGATCGGGTGAAGATGCACAGAGTTTAGTCTCTAGAGTAAGTGCATAGGAAGAACGGGTCTGGACCATCAGATCTTGGTCCAATTACTCGTCAGCCATCAAATCTGACAGGAGATGCATAAGGTTTACCTTCGTGTACAGGAGGTTGAATCAGGGCCGTCCATTGGTTGGGACATGTGGGCGAGATCGGGAGTCCATAGGCATATTGGGAGACCTGAAGACAGGATGCCGAGACATTTCGACATTTAAAACCATGAAATTGCAAGAAGCGATAAGGATCATCTATATTGAGGAGGATGCGTGGCGGAGATCGAAGAAATCGGGAAATTTCCCAGAAGGAAAAGTCATCCATCGTGAAATCAAGATTCGGAGAATCGGGAATCCTGATGACAAGAGGTTTATGCATTTCGACATTGTGATGTTTGAAACCTCGACGAGAGATAAGAGTGCGGTCATGGGGATAGAGATCACGTGGGACAAGAGGGATAACACGTAAAGGCATGTATCAGCGAATTGGCTCATCAGAGATCGGAGATTGGGGATTCAGGAGGACAAAGAACTCTTGACATCGGGGATCACGAAACCCCGAAACCCGAAATTATCAATCGAGAAAAAGTCATAGGCGGGTGCAGAGGCCGTGATAGGGAAAGAAGGACCTGTGGATCGAGAATTTGAGATTCCAGTGGGAATAGAAAGAGCCTCTTCGGCTCAAGGGAATTTAGACAAAACGATCCTGAAGACCGGGAGGTCAGGTGCAGGGACCCTGCAGGGTATGCATGGACTGCGACCCATCATTTTGATATTATGCACATTCACAACAAAGTAAATGTGTGCATATGGGGGTAGACTAAGTCTGTAGGTATTATCACTCACCTTATCCAATATCTCAAAAGGTCCATACCACAAAGAATCATATTCTTACAAGGATCCTATAACGTTTCCTTATTCAATTATAACCAAACTTCGTCTCCCACTTTGAATTAATTATTGGTTCTATGTTGATCATGTATGGCCTTATTTTTTTCCTATGACTTATTCAACATTTCCTATACTTGAAAATGTATTTTCCTAATTTTCTAAAAATATATATATACTCTCAATGCATCTCTTGTGAGGTCGCCCCCTCGCTCCTCCTTGTTATTCATGTACAACATCCAAGGGTGAAGGTGGAAAATATATAAAGAAAATTTCAAAAGGTGACTTACTGGTAGAAGTGTGGACTACTCTATTATAAGAGTGTTGCATGTAGATAATATTTCCAACCCAAGTCTTCGGTTGCTTCTGATTGTAACCCCTCAAAAGTCCCACATATTCCTATTGACTACTTTTTCCTCACCATCTTCGTGTGGATGGAATTTTGTATATATCTTGAACTTAGTATCCATCTTCTCCCACAATGTACTGCAAAACGTAAATAGAAATCTAGTATCCATGTCTAAGATGATGCTCATTGGTATCCCAAAGTGAACCCAAACCTATTAAAAAAAAATGTTTGTTGCTTCTTTTCCTTTGATTGCCTTTTTACAAGGCATGATAATGCACATCTTGTTGAACCTGTCAACTACCAAAAATGGATAGTCATGTCCCTTCTTGTTTGTTGGTAAGCCTCCTACAAAATCCATGGAAATTTTTTCCCAAGGTCGAGTGGGTACAAGTAAGGGATGGTTTAGACCTCACATTATCTTACTAGGCTTACTGGGACAACAAAGTATACATCCTCTTTAAATATGTTGAGTTACATATTATTGCATTATAGGCCAGTACACATACCTTTGTAAGTTGGAAACTCTCTTCCCAACACCAAAATGTACAACAACCTTGGAGGTTTGAGTTTCTCTGATAAGTTGGAATCGTTCACCTTTGGGGACACAGAGCTTGTCAATCTTGTAGAGTAACCAATTTTTGAAATTATAGCTTTCCTTGATATCACCTTCATTTATACGAATGTTTCCCTTTATATTGTCAAACACCTTTTTGAATCCGTCATTTTTTATGTATGCTTCTCTGTATGCATCATGGGTAAAAGCATCCATGTCCATCAGAGTTCGCAAAATTATAATATTGGGTGTGGGTGAACTTAAAAATATGTCTTCCAATCTATTTGTGTTTCTTTTATTATACTTGATGACTAGATGAAATTGTAATAAAACCCCCATCCACTTGTAGTTTTTGGATTTTTGTAGCTTACACTAGGCCTACAAATACTATATCAACTATTGCTCTATGTTGATGAAGGTATCCTTTCCCGTTAGATAGTTCTTCCACTTCTTCACAAATTGAACCAAGGTGTAGAGTTCCTTGTCATACGTAGGGTAGTTGAGATCTTCCCCATGAAATATTTTACAATGATAGAATACATTCCTTCCTCCTTACATAAAAACTACTTCCATGTCATACAAACTTGCATCTGTATCCACTTCGAAAGGATTTTTCAACTTTGGTAATGTGAGAAGTGGTTCTTGACTAATATTTATTTTCATCTCATCAAAATCCTTTTGTTCATTATCCCCCCAATATAAACTCTTACGACTCATTGTTATAGTGAAAAGTGGTGTAACTACCACTGAAAATGAAGCTATGAACTTCCACAAGTACTGTTCTACAACAAAAAAATCCTAACTTCAATGAAATTTGTAGGAAATATCTCTTTCGTGATGGCCTCCATCTTTGCGTGATCTATCTTGAGCTCCCCTCCACCTTTCACATACCTCAAATACACCAAATACTATTGAGAAAACTCACATTTATTGAGTTTATCAAGTATTTGATACTTCTTTAGAGTCTCTAACACTTGTATGAGATGTGAGATGTCCTCCTCCCAAGTAGCACTATAAACCAATATATCATCCAAATAGACTATAAAAAGTGAATCTAGATATGGGTGTAATACATCATTCACCAGTCCCATAAATGTAGTTGGTGCATTACATAAACCAAATGGTATGACCAACCAATCCTTGACATATAGTTGCTGGTATACCGATTTGATATCCAACTTAGTGAAATATTTTTCTTACTGCAATTGATCTAATAGATCATCGATCATGGGAAGAGGGTGCCAATTTTTTAGTGTAAATGTGTTTAATGCTTTGTATTCGATAAAAATTCTCCAATTCCCATATTTATTTGGTAAAATTATGATAGTTGACCCACAAGGCGAGGTTTTTTTATAATCACACCATGCTCCAAAAACTATTGCAATTTATTTTTCACTTCATTTGCTTTAATAATGGACTATCTATATAGCAAAATATTTGGAAACGTCGAGTATGGAAATAACTATATTCCATGCTCCACTTCCCTCTTCGGTTGGATGCTTGTAGAAAATAATCCAACTAATTTTTCTACTATTTAGCACACCCCTCCCGGGATACCTTTACTCTTATCAACTTATCCTTGGGATGAATTTCTGTTAACAAAAGTAATACATATTTCTTACTCGAACTAAAAAACACCTTGGCTTGGTTGGCACTTACCAATGAAATATCTGACTTGTCTTTATGTGCATTGATGATGTAGGAATTCCCATCATTGATTAGTTGGTATTGGTTGGCTCTTGGCATGAAGATTGCATATCTCATATACATGTAGGGGTTTCCAAACACTACTCCACACATTTCAATGGTTACTACATCCAATTCCACTTCATTAATAAAATCAACACTTAGAACAAATTTAATCTTACACTATTTGGTTACCTTGATCTTTGCATTCTTGTTTTTCCATCCCAATGAATATGTACTAGGATGTTCACGAACCTCCAATCCAAGCTTATTGACCAGATCTACTACTATGATATTATCCTATGAACCATAGTCAACTAGGGAATCCATATTGGTATTCTTGACCTATATCTTGATGTGGAAGAGTTTTTCCATCTCCTTCTCATCCTAGTGACAAATGATACTTAGATTCACCTCCTTATACATCAATGTGTAGACAATATTATCATCCATGTCATATAGTCTTTCAACCTGATTTCTCGAATATGTGGCTATAATATTCTTTTTCTTTCCATCCTTGGGTTTCTTCGAGTTCAAATTTGGATATAGTTTCCAACGCTTTTCCTTAGTGCTCCCTTCAATATTTCAATGGTTACAACAGTTTCTAGGATCCTTGCACTGATGTGTAGTGATTGTTATCTTCTTATCCTTTCTCCCTTTCCACTTATTATTCCCGTACTTAGGGTTCTCACCTTCCTAACCCCGTATGTAGATAGAGATGTTACTATGTATTGCTATGTATGGAGGTTATCACTAGTAAATAAGCCCTTATGTAGTAGTGTGAAAACAATAAATGTAAGATGGCTTACTGGAAAGTTCCTTCTCTAGAATTTCAATAGGAGCTAGGAAAGTACTATATAAATATGTAGAACAAATGTAAGAAATTTCTTGTGAAGTTATTTGTAATGGGAGTTATGCTCTATTAGATATTTCCCCCTAAAAGAGGCAAGTGAACATTACTTCCAATAATAAAAGTATAACATTTTGGTGTTATTCTATTTTTTTATTAGCTATCATGGTTGCAATCTATCTATTATGAAACAAATCTAGGTTAAATATGTTATCTCAACTCTGTATATTTCCACTTTTCTAATATAGAGCAACAAAAGTGGTATTAGATAACTTTCCTAAGCAATTTTTTGGAGCATTTTTTTCATACTAGAGACATGTTTCAACATCAATAAATAACAAAATTATTTGTCATTTAGCGGGTAAAACTACAATAGTTTAAGCATAAACACATGATATACAAGAGGTTTCACTTAGTTGGAAACCCTTTTAAACCATGTTGGTACCACTTTGAATAGTATCACATTAGACAAAACCTATATATGGAGTTTCACTTCCATGTACAATCGAGTATATTCAAATTCCTCTAGCTTTCCTTAAACCAAATATCGATCAATTGATCGACTGCTGGACTACTATAGTGGCACTTAGCATAGCAATTAGGAATATTACTCTCCAATACATGGGTAATCAGGTAGTATGACTAAGGGTATGATCAATCCTCCTTAGTTAGATCCTTAACAATTTGGGCCAAGTACTACTATTGGACCCTACACATATATTAAAGAGCTATAACACAAGGCACTCCCTTGTCCTTGAGACCCTTGAATCCCTACTCCTTGTTATCAGTCTTGGAAACTCATAAAAAATGAGGTTGTATTGAAAATATGACCTTTTATGCACTAGAAACCCTGCTTCCTACTACCAGTTAGTGAAATTCCTACATAATCTACAATATTAGTAATTTTAGCATTATGTCAACGTAATATTATTCAAGTGGGAGTATGTATATGCAAGAGTAAAATTAAAATAATAATAATAAAAAAACCTCATTTGGTACACATCTCAATAGAATACTCATGTTTCTGTTAGGGTCCTAACCCGCACATAGGTAGAACAATATATTCGGATGTAATAAAGGTCAATATTAATAAGGCCTTTCAATAAAATAGAATAGGGAGGATGTAAGAAGACCTGATAGAAGCTTCTTATTCTAGACAGATCTTCCTCTAGATGCTTCCTTTTAGTATAAATAGGAGTCGAGGGTATGAGAACCCTATCTTGGATATTATTGTAGTAGATCTCTGCTCAACTAGAGGCTTCCCCCTCGAAGAAGCCCGTGAACATTGCTTTCAGATTCAAAGTGTTATTTATGTTATTATTCTCTTATCATTTCAGTGTTATTGTGGTGAATGTTCTGGTTATATTGTTGTTATTCTGCCATTTCTAGCATTTTATTTCTTTTCTGCATACATTTTATATCTGGTATATTACAAGTGGTGTCAGAGCACTTTCCTCGGCAGAAAATGTGCGTTAATTTTTTTCCAGGGTAGAGACGTATTCCGACATCTTTAAGCCACAAATATCTATTGTTATGCACATAAACCTGTGGTTTAGGGATTCATACACGTAGGAAATACAAGTGGTACTTAAGAGAACATCTGTTGGCCACCCTTGTAACTCTTGTTGGTACCCCTTCGAGTGGTAGTGAATTAAACAACACTTGTGTAGGGATCATCCTATATTACTTGAAGCCCTCTTTAGATAAATTGATTGGTCGCCTGAATGCTATAGTGTCACCAAGAAGAACACTCGGGAAGATACTCTCTAGTACCTAGGTAGTCGGGTAGTACGGCTAAGGGTACGGTTTATCCTCCTTAGTTAGTGCCCTGAGATATTGGGCCGAGTACTATTGTTGTACCCCGCACTTATATCAGAGAGTTATAGCACAGGGAAAACCCTTGTTTGTAGAACCCTTGAATACCTAACCCTTGGGGACAGAAACATAAACAAATTAAAACATACAAGATCTATTGTCGTGCAACTATGTTTAGGTTACCAAGTAAATACACATTTATTTCTAGTTAATAATTTGGGAATTTCCTGTCTACAGTATTCTTCAGACCAGAGTATAACTCCGCAAGTGTAAAAAAA
>ML782633.1:37755-49386 GCA_009831015.1 Picea engelmannii | reverse complement strand
AGATGACAACAATGCTCTTTATTAGATTTTGAAAACACTGTAATGTCATCCAGATAAATGACCACAAATTTATCCTTTTCCTCGATGAAAGCTATATCCATGGTGCGCTAGAATGTCGCCCCTGCATTCATTAATCCAAACGTCATATTGGCATACATGAATGTGCCCCATGGAGTGGTGAACGTTGTCTTTTCCCTGTCCTCAGGCAGAACGGAGACCTGATTGTAGCCAGAGAAACCATCAATCATGGACATCCTAGAAGCTCTTGCTACCCTCTGCAGTATATGTTCCATCTTTGGTAGGGGGTAATTATCCTTTCGTGAGCTCCTGTTCAGGTTTCTGAAGTGTACACAAAGTCGGATCTCCCCATTCTCTTTCCTTACTGGCACCAAGTTGTCCACCCACTTTGAATATCTCAGTGGTACAATGATATGGGCTTGAAGTAGATTCTTCACCTCCCTTTCCATCATAGGCAGCAACATGGGATTGATTTGTCTCATCTTCTGCCTGAATGGCTTTGCCTCCTCCTTCAATGGAATTTTATGCTCGATGATAGAGGTGTCATAGGTTTTGAGGTCTTCGTAGGTCCAGGAAAACAAATCAGCAAATTCCCTCAAAAGTCCGATGTATTCAGACCTCTACTCCTTTGTCAGACTTCTTGAAAATTTGACATACTTGGGCTCACCCTCAGTCCCAATGTTGCACTGAATAGTACCAACGTCATCCTCTGAGACTTCTCTTTTTAAGGATACATCATTTCCATCAAAAAGTGTTTCCAAAGGAACCACTCCTCTGGGAATGTGGTTGCTAGGTAGCTGTACAATGTCACGCCCTGCAATCTTATTCAGAAAATTACCCCCATCGAGCTCTTCCTCTGAGACGGCGTCTTGGTCAATGTGCATTTGTGAATATTCCTCGACAGTCTCTAAGAACCTCTTGACCTCGATATCATCCTCGAATACCTTCCAATGTTTGACGTTGTCAAGTATGGACGACCTGTATTTTACCTCTACATGATATCTGAATTTGGGTGGCAAGGGTAGTTTGAAATTACTAGCCGATGTAGCCAAGGAATCTGCCATTGTGTTATCTTCTCTTGGGATAAATGAAATGTTAAATGATGAGAAGAAACTGTCAACTAGGTCCCATACCTCATTTCTGTAGCTTCTGAGTCGAGTATTCTTAGCCTGATAAGTGTTCTTGACCTGCTGCACTACCAACTCTGCATCACTGAACACTGGTACTTCTTGAATTCCCATTTCCCTCGTAGCTCTTAATCCCAGAACAAGAGCCTCATACTCTACCACATTGTTGGTAGCTTCAAAATCTAATTTGTATGATAGAGATATGGTTTCCTGATTCAGTGCCACAAAAACCACCCCAGGTCCAGCGCCTTCCCTGGAAGAGGCTCCATCAAAGAAAAGTTTCCAGATGGGGGTGATGGAGGGAGGAAGTTTAGGGGAAATGGTGGGCTGCTTTATGAGTTTGAGAGGAGGCTCGGGGGCATGGGTGAGTTGTAGTAAACTGGAGCCTAAGTCAGTGTCCAAGGAAAAGATGGGATGGTTGGTAGGGTTGGCTTCATCACTAATTATATAGGCCAATTGAGCTTCCCTGTATAGTCTTCTATGCTCCCCTCCAAACACTGGGATAGTATCATATGTGAGGTCCATCTGCAAGGTTCCCCTAGTCTTTTTATCGAAGATCTTGATAATAGCATACCGAACTTCGGGGGGACATCAACTACTACAATATCCATTACCACACTCTTCATGGGCAGTTGAAACAAGGTCACAACCAGGTCTTTGATCACTCCAAGACACTAGACTCTCCTAGAGTCAAAGGAATAGAGGTCATGATAGGCTCGGGTAAATTCTAGTCCTAACTCTTCCATGACAGTTTTGGGCATGAGGTTATGAGAGGCCCCTGAATCCATCAAGCAGTTGTGTAGCACTTTGTCATGTATGTTCAAGGAGGTGTAGAAGGGACGGGATGAGTCATCTTTGTTTTCTACAATGGGGCCTAGGATAACTGATGACTTTTCATCTTGGATATTTATGGAGTCTGTGGGAAGGCATGAGGCTTCAGACTGTAAAAGCTCAAAGAAGCTTTTTTTAAATTCTTCATGTTTAATTAGCTCAGTGAGGGGCACAAGGATTCTGATCTTTTGAATCTCATGCTCGAAATTAAAAGAAGATGTAGGCTTTGGAATTTCTCTTATTTCAGGAACATGATTGTGGACAGTGGGAGAGATGGGTTGAGCCTTCTTACCTCCATGACTGTTGATTACTACGTTAGCAGGATTTTCTGTTCTAGTGGATTTCTCAGGAGTATCAGGTGTTGTTGTCTTTTTGTCGGACCTCAGGTTATACCTACCTCGGCTGCCGCTAACCTTGTCTCCCTTGCTCAATTCATTTAGCTGACTATCCATGAGAGAATCCTCATAAGTTGTTTGAGTGAGATGAGGAAAAGGAGGAGTGTGTTTTAAGCAGTGGATTTCAGGGTCAAGCTCATCTGTTTCTCTTTCCTCCTCATCGGCCACCAAATTATTCTGAAAAGGGGCCTGAATTCTCTGGTCTTCTCTGTCTTTGTCTCTTTGTTCCCTTGGGAAGGCCTGTGGCCCATGGTTATCAGATCTCCTGAAACCTCTACCATCGACATTCTGGGGATTTCTGTACATGGGTTTCCCTTCTAACTCCTACCTTTCCATCCTAGCAGAAAGTGACTTGAGTACCCTAGATATCTCATCTGCCTGAAGGGGCAGGAGAGAAGAACTAGATGAGGCAGCTTCAGGCCTTTGCCTGGATATGTTTCTACCAGCAGCATGCCTGAGGCGGTCAACAACCAATATATTAGAATCTACTTCCATGGATGCATCCTGCATCTGAGCCAGAGTAGTGGCTCTTCTTTCCCTCAACAAGGGGAAGAAATCAGGATCAAAGGTGCTAGCATAAGTAATCTTTGCAGAGGCTTCAGAGGGTTTTATCTTAGCAGGGATTTTGTTGTACATTTTATTAAATCTAATGGAGAAATCGAAGATGGACTCTCCTTCCTTTCTCTTCAAAGACCCAAACTCTGTCATGTAATACATGAAGTCTTTATTATCTCCCCATTGTCTTAAAAAGGCATTATCTAAAGCTTTGATCCCATCAATAGATTCAGGAGGCAAGTCCTTAAACCATTTTCTAGCCTCTCCTTGAAGACTATGGACAAAAATCCTCATCCATACGTCTGTGTGCATGATTTTATTATCATCTGTGAAACTATAAAAGGCTTCTAGGTTCTCTTCTGCAGTTATGTCCCCCTCACTTGTAAACCTGGGTAACTGTTTGAGGTAACCATCTGTTGGGAGGGCGTTTAGAGGTTGCGGTAGCACGAGGGGAGCATACCTAGCAGCTATAATGGCCTCCATTATGTTCATAGGGGGATTAGCACCAACCATAGGAATATTAGGTGGATGAGATCTTGGAGGAGAATGAGTTCGTGAAGGGACTGCTGAGAATGAGCCTCAAATTGGAGTGGGGAACAAGAGAGGGTCTAAGGAGAAGGCTAACGGGTTCGAGCCAGCAGGCGCTCCTCTTTGTGCAGGAGTGGGAAAATCTTCTGTGGGTCTGGGTCTATGCCAGGGAACAACTTCAGAGGAGAGGGGAGTGACAAAGATTTCTCCCTCCAATCCCAGACCAGGAGGGGAAAACTCAACAGGAACACTCCCAAAATTTAAAAAATGGGAAACTGCAAAAATAGGCCTGTCAAATAACTGAGGAGGAGAAAAAGGAGCTCCCACAGAAGGATATGGTGGATTACCTGATTCAGTGATGGACGCTTCTTCTTCAGAGGCCTTTCCCTTTCTGAGTACCACCTATGGATCTGTTTCAGGCGTAGCTAGAGGCAGCTGTGGATGAGACCGCGTATGCCTGCCTCAGAAAGCCACAATTAACAGAGCAGGTTCTCCCCAGCAGAGTCATCACAATGGAGTCGCCAGGTGCAAATTAGCAATCTTGAAAGGCTCCGATAATCCGATGCACCTTCGGATTCAGAGGCTCAATGTCGTTCTACCCAGGGAAAATCTTCAATTCCGTCCCCGGCAACGGTGCCAGAAATGTTAGCGTCGGAAGTCACTCCTGGATTGCTAGCAGGAGAAGAGCCTGGCACCCATCAGTTTAATGTCATGATTTGTTTTAAAAGGATGATCAAATGGAGGTAAAGACTCAAGGAAATATCATTCTAACTCAGGGACTGGGTCTGGTATGTAAATAACAAATGAGGTCTGGAATCCTAAATTCAGCCAGTGGGTTGATTAAAAGATGAGCAGGTGGAAGACTTAGTAAGAAAAATGAATAAACAACTCTAGGAAGCAGGATTTTGGCAGTTTGCAGAAGAAAGACTCTGAATGCAAGATCCTCTTGGTTCAGGGTCTCAAGAAACTGAAAGGGGACTTGACTGGATCCTCCAATTCCAAGTCACTCAACGCTAGGAAAATCACAGGAACTGATTAGAGACAGCACAACTATCATAGTAATCCATTACAACATCATCCTATAATAGCTACAGCTCGACTGGATCCTCCAATTCCGAGATGCTCGAACACAGCGTAAACAAAGACATGAAAGAAACTGACATTCATAAGGCAAGAAGTCTCAAAGGTTCATACATAACCAGAGCAACAATGCTTCATTAAAACTTTACAACCGGGAGCTCAACTCAACCATCGATCCCTACAAAATGTGAGAAAAATCCCCTAAATACTTAGAGAAAAACCATAGAAGCCAATTTGAGACATCGCATTGAAGACATTACGTCTGCATGTTTACTGTGCCTGCAGTTTCTGGACAGTCGTGAACTTCATTCAAACGCAATCGCACTCCAAAAGGACTTGTGAATGAATTGACAAAGTTACGATCATTTTCTGGACTTTCCATTTATGGTGGAAACGATGTCCAACCACCATCAACTATTGCAATAACTAATTCATTGGGATCGGGAAAGGCCCCAACTGACTCTGTACCTACGAGACATGGAGGCCTTCTCATTCTTCCATTTGGATCTGTTTGGAGAAATCATGGTAAGACTAGCAGGTGGACGTGGAGGCCGTTGTGATTACTAGGGGACTTGACACGAAGTGGTGAATGGACGGTGATCAGGCAGGGGTGGTGTTGAAACAGACCTTGAATTTTTTATTCTTAAGGATAAAAGATTTGTATTTTTGAGTCTTTGTATTTTTTCAAATTTCCTAAAACAAGAATTTCATTGCCAATAAATTCACGATGCCTTTTATTATTTATTTTTGGACAAAGAAGGGAAAAAATCTAAACAAACATAAGTTTTCCAACACTTTTTGAAACAATCTCTTAAACAGACAATAATTTAAAATTTAAGGAATTTTAATTTAAATCAAAAAATCGGGATTCGAAGTTTTGCGTGAACAAATGTTTGACGCAAATTGAATAGCGAAATCCCGATCCCCGATTTCCCGATACATTAATCCTTAATTAAAACATAATTTACTTAAATCAGAATTAAAAGGGTTTAAACATTAAGTTATTCACATCGCAAATCGGGATTCGCGGTTTTGTGAGATCAAATAATCTTGTCATCGCATTTCCCGATTTCCCAATTTCACGATACATTTAATCCTTAAGTGAAGTTTTGAATTAATCTAATTACCGCTAAGCATGATTAAGAGTTAAATAATTACATCGGGATATCAGGATTCACGGTTTTGTGAGAAGCATATTTCATGTCATCAGATTTCCCGATTTCCCGATCCCCGATTTTCCGATTAACGACACCCCGAAAAGGTCTAATCTGGATTAATTAAGATAATAAAAATGTTTTAACTTAAATAATACATCGCTATTTCGGCAATCGGGGTTCTTCGATGACATATTTCCTCGACATCAAAAGTTTCGAAACTCCGATAAGCAGATTTTCAAATTTAATTCAAGATTAACGCTAATTAATCATTCTTATAAACAAGGTTTAAAGTTAAACTTTTTATGAATGTTCTTTAATGCAGCAATTGTCCAATTTGGTAAGTTTCTATTATATTTGAAAACACCGATAAAGCTTAAGTACAAACATTAAATGCATATCTTCGAAAATATCTTTTGCATTAATATCCTTAACTTCATAACAGAGGTACGAATCTCAATGTTTTTATGATATATTTGAAGTAAACTTTGAAATGGCTGTATTATCATTTCAAAGATAAATCCCTCTCTGTTACAGGTTTTCAAGAAAACACAGAGCTATGGCACCCAAAAAAGCATCGAAGAAAAATGAAGATCAACCAGAAGGTGATATTATTTCTGATACTACTGCATCCAGAGTACACTCTGTTAAATCATAGAATGGGATTGCCGAAAAACTGGAGGATGAGCTTAAGTATGCAACCACTGATTCGGAAAATCACATATGAGATATTGTCGAGTCTGAGCTTCATAAAGTTGTTGCATGTCCGAGACTTGTCTCATATACCGATATGATCGCCTGGGCTCTGGATAAAGTAGATGTCCCGAATAGAAGTATTATGAACAAACAAGGAGTTGTTATCGGCTCATTCAGGCCTGAACATATTCAAGTAATGTATAAGCTCTCGCCCAATTATATACACACTTTTAATTCTGAGTTTTTAGCCGAGTTTCAAAGAAAAGAGTGCATTGAAGCTGGCCAAACATACCCTGATATGATAAGAGGATGGTCCAGAGATGAAAACAAGTTTAGGGCCGCTTTACATGGAATTTATGCCACAACTTCCTTAAATGAATATATGGTTTATGTAGCAATGATGTTATGTATACTGTTTGGGAGAAAGGATCCTTGTCACTTTAATGCAGACTGGACACCTTTCCTAGAGGAAGCTTCAGAGGGACGCAGTTTTAATTGGCACAAAATTCTATCAGATAACCTTACATCAGAGGTTATGAATTACAAAGCAGCTAGGTCAAAAGGACAACCCGTATCTTTTTATATGTCATCTTATATCATGGATGCCATTTGTTTTATGATTCCTTTCCCACTAATGAATTGGAGTTGGAATGCTTCTTGCCCAGAGCCTGTTCATAAATATCACTCAGCTCTCTGGGAAGAAAATACAAAAAATGTTTTTTATGAGGTTTGTCATTATGTAATTATCCCTCTACACAAAATATTCTTTGGATGTAAACCTCCTTGCATTTCTAATGCCATTATAGAAAACCTCAAGTCAGTTGCTGACTGGTTCATCGAAGAAAATTTTTCCTATGTTAGGGTTTATGGCTGTTCTATTTCACCTCACACACTCCCAAAAATTCTGCCAGACAGGTTGATATGCAGAGAAGTGGCTTATCAGTTAGTCAAGGGTGGTATTGGGTTGGAATTAAAAGCTCAACAGAAAAAATCTTGGCCATCTTTTCCTGTTTATATCGGAAAATTCATTTTATTAAACTTAGGCCATTCTAAGGTAGAAGCTGAGTTGTTGGACGAAGTGAAACTAGCAAGTATAGAGCAGAGGAAACACTACCCTTACCAAATAATCAGTCGGCATTACATACAATGTAATTTAAAAGCATATGAACATGAAATTTCAGTTTATGATGATGTTTTAAAAAATGTTAAGTCTTATGAGGAAGTACAGAACAGAGTGCAATCCTTGTCACCTGATGCACAGGTGGGATTTGCATCTTTTCAAAGACATAGACGGAGCTGCTTGTCAAAGATTTTACAAGGAGAAATGTCTACTTCATTGCCAGAGCAAGAAACAACTCCTCCAGGATTCAAAACTGATATTCAGGATAAGTCAGGTGACAAAGATAAGCTGAAAGATCCTGAAATACCTCCTCAGAATACAAAGGGTTCTCAGACAAAAGAACCAGAAACAGGAAAAGGAAAAGGAAGGGAAACAAGTCCAATAGTTCTTGATGATATTCTAGAAAATGTTGGAGGAACAACTTCAAAGGAACTTGGCAGTCCCGTCACAACATTGACTCCACTACAATCTACTTTTGGAACCCCTCATGAAGGAGTTCTATATGTAAGTGACTTAGAGCCAATCTCCAGAGATGAAATCCCATCATCCGATTATTTTTTCAGTAAAAAAAGAAAAGTTGTGTTGAAACAGGAAATTCATCCTGTAGGAGAAAGAATGATAAAAAGACATAAAATTATCATTGATGGAAAGAAACTCAAAGAAGGAGGATTTGCTACAGAGTTAGCAGGAACCATGGGTGCTATAGCATCAACTAACATGTATTTTGTAGGAAATCTAACAACTATGATTGAGCAAAAGGATCAAGAGATAATGCAGTTGCAGGACATATTAAAAGAAAATGAAAGAATTATTGGCTGGGGAATACAAAAGGGTCTAGAACAAGCTAGACTCAAAGACATTCAAGAAATCCAAAAGTTGAATAAAAATTTGGATGAGGCAAAACACATGATACAGGTTACTCAAGAACAGGTTCGGAAGCTGAGCGATGAAAATAAATCTTTGCAAGATAAGATTATTTTAATTACTAATCAAGTGATTGAAATTGAACATTTTAGGATGCAAGCATCAGAGATATATGAAAACATTGAAAAAGAACAACAGAAAATATTTTGTAATCTGGAAATCATCCATAATTATTTTCATGAGTCAGATAGGTCTATGGAAAAAGTAGTTCAGAAAGAAAGAGAAGCTAAAGCAGCAAGGAATTCTTTTCAAAAGGTAATAACATCTTTACAAGAAGCTGAAATTGGAAAAAACAAAAAATTATCCATTTCAGAACCGGTAAAAGGAGATATAATGTTAAAAGTTTGGGAATCAAAATTGGCAGACTATAAAGGAATTACAAAAGGAATTAATGAAGATTGTCAAAGGATCTTCAATCTTATTCAAAAAGATTCAATAAATATTGGGATAGATGGTTTTTCTGAGTTATTGGGTGAAGTCAACATTGCCAGGCATCAGCTGAAGTCAAAAGAAGAACTCGAAGAAAGGAAATCAGAAATTTCAAATATTAAATTAGTCAACATTGCAGAAATAGATAAGTGGATGATAGCTTCAAGTTCAAAGTTGGAAAATATTAAATTCACAGAGAAAACAATAGAAAGCCAATTGCCAGGCTTACAGAGAAGATTTTTCTCTTTCGAAGCAAATGAAGTACCTGAGGCTCCTAGGGTTTTGGTAAACTTTTTGGGGAAATATGTTCAATGCGTTGAAGTAGAAAAAGAAAGTTCATCAACGCAAATTTAAAGTTTTGTAAATATTTTTATATTTTTAGAATTTTGAAAGAAATTGTAAACGATTGACATTAGTTTATGTAACCGTAATATTAGGAGGTTGGTTAGTTACCAACGAAAAAATTTGATAGAAAGATATAAATATAGTTTCAAAAGGATGAAAAGAGGCTTCAGAAATTTTGGAGAAGGCCAATTTTTGTAATATCAACTTTGAAGTTCATTGGAATATAAACCGCAAACAAGACTCTGGATCCTGCAATTTCGTGACTATGTTTCTTCCCCTGTTATTCATGCTTTGTTAAATTTTCCTTTTAATCTGTGTTTCTAACAAATAAATCAATTTGAGGTTATATATATTGTTGTTTATCATTTCAGATTGGTTTGGATGTTGAATGTATTATAGTCTTTCCTCTGAAATTACTTTAGTAATTTTAAGACCTATAAAACCTTATGTTCCTTAATATTTCACTCTGTTAGAAATCTTGTTTTTTCTTTCATCATTGTTAATTGAAATATACGATTCTTTCTAGATAAAAGCCTTATATTTCTCTGTATTGTGTTTCATTGTTTACAATTTCAAAATTGTCACAAAACCAGGAAACGACCTTGATTGTGTTTTTACATTACTGTTTTAGATTTTAAAGTTGTTTCATTAATATCATCTCTGAAAATCTGAAGTAACCAATTGATAAAAAACCCTTTTACAAACCTTTAAAACTCTATCACCCATGACAGTTCCTAACGACAGACAACCTAACGTAGAACCCGGTCTTCAGGATCAAACCAGCATTGCCCTAAATTTATTTAACACTATTCTACAAACAACTACCAATAGGACTGAGTTAGAAAGATCATGGGATGCAATTGAACATGACATTAGCATCCAAGAGCAACAGGAAGCAAGACAGAGACAGTTGAGAAACTGAATCTGATCTAGTCTTTCTTTGTTTCTTCATTTCAAAACCCTTTTATAAAAACTTTTTTCGGATGCCTTGACGGTATGTTTTATAGCCTTAAAACATAAACTCAGGAAAAACAGGTGGCTTGACATGCTCGATGTGGATATGGGATGAGGAGAGGCCATACAGATGGATGTGGCAGAGGGAGAACGATAGGGAAAATGCAAGTGGAAGAATTCGTGGGCTTCGAAGTGTACGAGCCAGGTGGAGGGAACACAGGGGCCGGGAAGAAAATGTGGTTGGCATGATACGGGGATAGGACGTGGCAGCAAGGGATAGGTAATGGAGGTATGTGATGAGGTTTCGGGGCTTCGAGGTTTCATGGATTCGGGATTCGCGAGTTCGAGATGCATGAACTCCTTGCCTCCAGGATCTCCGATATCCCGATGTACGATGAGCTCCTCCTCCTAGGAGCTAGCCCCTACCAGCTAGAACATGATCCATATGACATGTCTCTGTGTGACCGTAGCCAACCCCCCATCGGAGTTTCGGCGTTCACGATGACACGGTGTTTGTGTCCACAGGACTCGCGATTTTTTCGATTTTCGATGCGCCTTCTGTGCTAGCCCTTCGACTAGACCCTGGTCCAAGTGACCTCTAACATATGCCCTCGACCATAATCTCCATCGGGATTTCGCAGTTTGCGATGTCAACGTGCATGCATCCTCCAGACTCGCGATTCCCCGAAACCCGATGGCTCATGGTCCTTGACCTGTCAACGGTTTGCTCCCCGTCGCGAAAGCCTGCCACCTGTCTTCCACGATTGACAGTTGTTCCCCACCGATCAGGAAATTGCGTATTATGATTCTACAATGCACAAAACTCTCGCTCCCAGGATCTTCGATATCCCGATTCCTGATGAAGCCCTCCTGTGGATCTTTCGCCGCTTCTCATGTTCATGATCAGGCTCGCTTGCCTGACTCGGGCCCCAAGCAGATTTCTTCTGTGTGCCGTTCTTGGGCACTTATCACGCAATCCTGCAGACCTGCATACCTTTGTTCCCCGATACCACAATTGTTTCTAACAGGTCATACCCAATATTCTATAGAGTAACACTTTTCTTCAATTAATATCAAGCTCAACAAACTAAAATCAGTTCCCAAAAAACTAGACCAACTCATAAATCAACTAAAGGAACAATTGTCCCATCTAGAGGGAGATAAATTATCCAATCCCAAGTGTCCTCACTCTAACCCATTTTTTTATGATTCAATACTCCCTAAAGTAGATCTAAATAAATTTTATGGCTTTGACCCCACATGATGGTTCACTCAAATGGAACAATATTTTTCACTACATGGAATCACCGATAACTTAATGAAACTTTGTGTGGTTGTATTATATTTATATCATGAGCACTTGTAATGGTGGAAATGGCATAAGATATCCAATAAGGGTTATGTCGCTTGGAGTCATTTTGTAGTGGATATCTATGAAAGTTTTGAACTAGACACATATTATTTGGGTTGCTTGA
>ML782633.1:9396-37705 GCA_009831015.1 Picea engelmannii | reverse complement strand
TTGAAGATTATATGTCATTTTTTGAGAAACTTTATTTTCACACAGAAGTCATGTTAGATACCTTCTTTAGGGAATGTTTTATTAGTTGTCTAAAGGAAGAGATATGTGCCCAAGTATTAATGCATTTTCCTACTACTTGGCTCAAAGACTCTCAATGAGCTAGGGAATCCCAAAATGTGAATTACCTAATAAAAAAACCATCATTAATTTCCCATCCCATTTCCTCTCACGATCCACAAATTAACTCATGTTGAAATCGTGAACTTTCAACTCAAAGGTGTTTGATACAATTGTGATGAGAAATATTTTCTTGGGTATAAAGTAAGGAGAAAAAACTCTTTATCAACATTTCTAATGACATTTAAAAAGAAGATATTGATGATAGCCATCAATAACCTCTACCTCTGCCAGTTGTTGACATTATTCCCCCTAATAAATGAATGTGGAATTTCAAATCTCCCTACATGCCTTGACTAGTATGTTAGCTCCCCAAACCCTGAAATTGATTGGCTACATTAAGCATAATAAATTCATTATCTTAATTTACAATGGTATCACCCATAAATTTATTCACCATTGGATAGCCCAGGAGACACATTTAGATATCCATGCTATGATTAACATTATGATCATGGTTGCTAATGGAGGTTCCTTTTGGTCTTACAAATGCACCTTAAAGATTCCAAGGGTTGATAAATTCGATTTTCAAGCCCTTCCTTTGAAAATTTGTTTTAGTATTTTTTGATGATATAATAATTTATACAAAGTCTTGGGAGGATCATGTGTGACATGTTGACAAGGTGCTACAACTAATAAAGGACCAACAACTATATGCCAAACCATACTAATGTTTCTTTTGGGTGAAGGAGGTTGAGTATTTCGGTCATATTATATCTCATGAAGGTGTCAAGGTAGACCCTGACAATATTAAGGCCATGATGGATTGGCCAATTCCCAAAACATTGAAGAATCTTAGAGGATTTTTGGGTTTTATAGGTTACTACCGCAAGTTTGTTCAGAAATATGGAATAATAGCAGCACCTTCAGTAACATTAACTAAGAAGGATGCATTTTCATGGACTCTAGAGGCAACTCAAGATTTCGAACAACTTAAAGAGGCGATGTGCAAAGCTCTTGTCTTGACCACACCATACTTCACAAAAACCTTTATTGTGGAATGTGATGCCTCAGGAAATGGAATTAGTGTTGTTCTAATGCAATAAGGAAGGACCCTTGCTTTTGAAAGTCGACCACTCAAGGGAAAGGAATTACACAAACCTATTTATGAGAAGGAAATAATGGAAATACTACATGCATTGAAGAAATGGTGCCCTTACCTAATAGTTAGGCACTTGAAGGTCAAAACAAATCATGATAGTCTTAAATACTTCTTGGAACAAAGACTATCTTTAGAAGAACAACAAAAATGGTTGACTAAGATGTTGGGTTATGATTTTGAAATCATCTATAAAAAAATGAATAAAATTTTTGTGGCAGATGCACTCTCAAGAAAGGATGAAGATGTTGAGGCCTTTCTCTATGTTATCTCAATCATCCAAACTGAATGGATATAAATAGAAGCAAGCGATGAATGGTGACAAAAATGTGTGGACTCTCATTCAAAGGTTGCAACATGATTCCAGTGAATCAAATACATTTACATGGAAAAATGATTCACTATGGTAAAAATATCACTTATATTGATGTAAGAACTCCCAACTCAAACAAAAAGTACTATTGGAATTGCACACCTCTCTGGTAGGAGGGCACTTGAGATTTTTGAAAAACTACCATCGGGTCAAGAAGAAATTTCTTTGGGATGGCCTTAAAATTGATGTTCAAATGTTTGTGGTAGAATGTTTGGTTTTCCAACAAAATATTGTGGAAACATTTAAGACCCAAGGTCTTTTACAATCATTGGCAATCCCAAGTCAGCGTTGGGAGGAGGTTTCCATGGATTTCATCACAGGGTTACCAAATTTTGAAGGAAAGAGCGTCATCATGGTGATTGTTGATAGACTGACCAAGTACACACACTTTTTTTCACTCTCTCATCCTTTCAAAGCTAGTATAATTGCCACCGCATTGACAGAGACATTTCAAAAGCTACATGGAAGACCAAATATTATTGTAAGTGACAGAGATCCCATCTTCACTGGACATTTTTGGACAGAATTATTTTCTCGTTTGGGTACTCAATTGGCTCATATCTCATTTTATCATCCTCAATCTGATGGACAAACCCAGATAGTGAACAAATTTGCGCAAGGATACCTTCATTTCTTTGTCTCTGATATACAAACATAATAAGTCAAATGGTTACCCTTGGAAGAATGGTTGTATAACACTTCCTTTCATACTGCAATAAAAATTACACCATTTATGGCTCTCTATGCATACCACCTACCTTCCATCACTTATTCTCTAAAAGAAAAATCTAAGGTTCAAGCACTAGAAGATCACATTGAGCATCAACAACAAGTTCTCCAACTCTTAAATGACAACCTGATCATGGAACAAAATCACATGAAACAACAAGCAAATCAACATCGTAGTGAAAGACGTTTTGAAGTAGGGGATTGGGTATTTTTAAGACTACAACCATACAAAGAAAATGTCCCTCAAGAAAGCTAAGAAGGATAATAAATTATCACCAAAGTACTATGGCCCTTATAAGGTGTTGCAAAATATTGGTACTATGGCATACAAATTGTATTTTCTTGCATCTTCGCAAGTACACCCATTTTTTCATGTTTCATGCTTAAATAAGGTTATAGGTGGAAATATCCCAATTCAAACTATATTTCTAGAAATTGACGAGGAAGGAAAAATCATATTGGATCCTGAAGCTATCACTGACACAAGAATTCACCATTTGAGGAATAGATCTATTTCAGAGCATCTCATTAAGTGGAGGAAGCTACACTGAAGATCCCACTTGGGCAGATGAGTCTTTTATACAGAAGCATCAAAAATTACTCAAGAGTTGAAGAAAACACTTGTCTGAAGGGGAGGGGCATGTTAATACCTAAATAGTGGAACATTACCCCTTAATTGGGGCATATTACATTAGTAATGTTATTTTATTTATGTCATATTGGGTCCATTAGTTGTAATTGTACCTCCTAGTCTCCTATATATTCCAATAAGATCTTTTCATATGGAAACTTATGTGGTTTATAAGGAGGTTTCCCCCTTGAAGATGATTATTATATGAAATTCTCTCTTTTTCAAGGGATTGAGTACTTATTCTGAGTTTTTTTATGCTATTTTGATATGTGGTTCTTAACATAATATTCATACCCTCCACGTGGATTTGAAATGCCACATGGTAATGTAGGAGAGTCTTGAAATCTTTGACATCGAACTTGCTAATGTTTGAGCCATATGGGTATAGAGCTCCCAATGTAGATAGCAATGAATTCCTCTATGTTGGACACGTCTGGAATACCTCCAAACACGACATCACACATGGCATTTGGACCAAATCCTCGACAATTGAGTAATTTTTGGTAGATCTAGCATTAGAATTGTGAGTAGAGTGCTTAAGGACTCCTTTCATAACATGAGGCAAGGGTTTAGGCTTATTGATTTGCAAAGGTGTTTTCAGAGGAGGAATCTCTAGGCCTAAAACAGGTTTCCAAGAACCATAATCGTGACTCCTAGTGGCTACACTAATCTCATATCGAACCATATTGATGCATTGATTTCCACCATCATGTGTCGAGGTATTTTGACTTCCACTCGACGCGTTTCTGGTGTTGGATGCTCTTGAGGTCATATTTTGATTATGTGTAAAATGAGTTAGTCAACACAGTAGGTTGTCACACTATGACTCTCAAGGCTCCCTCAATTTTGGGGCAAAAGAGGGTATGGTGATCTTATTTACAAATTTTACATGGAAACTTCACCTTCCTCTTTTATTTCTTTCCCTCACCAACATTACTATTAAATTTATCATTATTATGGTCTTCCTTGCTTTTATTATTATTATTATTATTATTCCCACCCTTGTGATTATTATTATGACATTTCTTCTTATTCCCTCTAGGTTGTTGGTTATTGTTTAGGTTCATCGACTACACAAAATGTACATCTGGAGATTGGGTGGATGAGGATGAAGTCATAGCTTGTCCTGTTATAGATGGGTGAAGACACAAATATTTCAGTTGGTTCATCACCTAGTATGCAGACTTGGCAGTTGTGCAGCCTATGATGGCATCGACATGAGGTCCACGATTTATTTTAGTATCAAAATCCAACCTTAGTGTGTCAAGAATAATTTCGTAGAGAATTCTAGATTGAGCATATATGATACCCAATTGTTCGAATTTAAAAATGGCCTCTTCCTCAAACACCACTATGAATGGATAAACATCCTTCGAAATGTAAGGAAATAGGGATTTGAGTAACCATTCCAACATAAACTATAGAGGAATGTAAGATTTAATCAATCGCTTCCATCTACGCCACTCTTTAATATGATCTAAGATATGGGTGGCTTTAGCTTGACGAAAAGTTGATCAAATTTCTATGTCTACATCGTAACGAACCGATAATTGAAAGTGGTTGAGAAAAACCAATACCAAGTCTTTGAAAGTTCAATAAGTTCCCCTAGGTAACTCGATGTACCATTTCACGACAACTCTCATAAGGGTGCATTGAAATAGTCTCAAACAAACAAACTCATCATTAATGGAGTTAGATGAGCACCATAGGTGAAAGGTAGTCACATGACCACCTAGGTCTTCACTACTCTCACCCTCAAACTTTGGAGTGTCAGAGGGAATCTTGGTAGAAATAGGGGGGCTGGCATGATGGATCATGATGTACTGGGTCATTCATCAATTTTAACAAGTCTGGAAAAATTAACGTGGCCAGAAAATGGATCCTTGGTTGCAGGGTCTGAGACCATGCTCCTGGGAAAGACTGGGTTTGAGATATCATGGGCAAAGAAGGTTTATGGTATACACCATTTCCATGTGTGGTAGGATAGTATCCTCCTCCCAACTAATTCATAAAATTTTGTAAAGGAATCATCATCGATGGGACTGCTTGTGAGGAGAAAGTGACATGATATGGATTACTCATGTGAGGGTATATATTTCCCCCAGATGAAGGAACTTCGATAGGGTGGTTTTCCATACTATAAAGTTGACTCCCCCCTCGATGAAACACCAAAGGTTAGAGGATGTTTTATCATTAGAAAATCATTTATAGGAAATGGCATTGTGGAAGGATGGATGGATGAGATATACGAAGTATACGTATCATCCATTTGTGCATTTCACTTCAAAATTATATCTAGGATTGGGTCTATAGGAAGGAGGATTCTGAACTCCTACTATGGGAGTTGGTTGAGGGATATGACCCCCACCAAATGAGAAAGTATCATAAGGAGGTGATGTTCCCCCAGACCCAATACTAGGATTTTCATTAGACATTGGAACAGAGGATGAAAAATGCGATGTCATATCTAACATACCAAAAGAGAAATGATTAGATGCCCAAGGAATCATCGATTAAGTACTATGATTAGGCATAACACTTGAGAATACAAAAATATTCATCCCCATGGACTAAGCAGAGGCCATGGGCTAGGTAGCATTAAGTCAGGGAGTCTCTGGAATCCAAATAACTGATGATGAGAGAGTCGAGGGGACTCCACTAACCATAGTGGACGTTGGAGTCAAAGGTCTTCCTAAAAAATTCATATTTGAATTAGTACTCATGGTAGGATGATCGTGAGTTTGAGCAGTGGAGATATATGTACTATGTTTATTAAATCTATGCCTTTTAGGAGGCGACTTTGATATCAAAGAAAAATGTGGTATTTGATTCAAAAGATGAAGAGACTAGCAGAGAGGTTATTATTTCTCCATGATGACTCAGAAATCGCAACGTAAAAAAAAATCCTAAGGCCACCTAATAAACAAAGATCACGCTCCTAAATAAAACTAAAGGCCAATGCACACAAACATGATATGAATGTTGAAGGGACCTCCTGAAATAAAGAAGGTATGCCTCTCCCAGGAGGCGATGAGACTCCCAAACAATATAGTGTAGGTAAAAATATTAGTTATAAGGACACTCGTGGGACTCACAACACAATCGATAATATTCCTATGTAGAGAAAAGAATCCATAAAGTATGTGTGTTGTTTGGTCCCTATATCAATTAGGGTACCTGCAAAATAACCCCTACAAGCAACCTATGTTGGTACCCAGGTCAAGAAACTAAGGTCACCACGGTATAACCAATGCTCGAGTGATCAATCACAGGTCTAATCCACAGTATGGGAAGGGTAGAAAATACAAAATTATTGAAAGCACCGCCTCTCATGGAGGTAGAGGAACTAGTGAAAACCACAAATACAAATCGAACCCCGGAAATATCTCTAACGCTAGGAAGGTATTAGAGGGATATATCTGCAACCAAATTTGTGTGACCTCATGCTTAAATCTATTGTGAGCAGAGCCTCCCAAGGACATCAATTATATAATGGGCTTCACCACTCCCTGGTCAGACACATATGTTGATTTTTATAGCCTTGGATACGTTTACTCACAAAATGTTATTCCAAGGCCCTGGATCCTGAACTTGTTTGTGTACCCTAAAAAATAAAATCGTTTCTAATCAATTTTAATTATTCAACGTTAATTTTAGTGTATTCTTCTTACTCAAGAGGCGTGGTCATGAAACTAATGGTGTTATGACTCAGCATAAAAAAGAAACAAATGTAAAAACACTTCTAAGTACTAGTCTTTTTTTCAAAGAAATGGTATTCTTCTAAATGTTGTTCACAGGATGCAATCTCTTCAATTTCAATGAAGTGCAATCTTTCCTAGCATGCAAAAACTAATGCAATGCAAACAAAAGTGAAAATGATCAAAATAAAATGGAAAAAAGTGATGCAGTGATTTTTTTGGGGATTTTTTGAGGGTCATAATTTTTTACTCGGTTATCCATTTGGGATGAAATTGTACAGGGAGTTGCGTTTCGACACTTTTTCAGGGCCAAATTCCTTCATATAAGGCCTCAAATCGGGGTTTTAGTGTTTTTACCAGAATTTTTTATTTTTCAATTATCATTTATCTCTTAGCTTATGATATTAATCAGAAAAGCGAGTTGACAAATAGTGTAGAGCTAGTTATCTCTTAATTAGTGGTCATGTTTAAAGTCATGTGATTTTTTTTTAAATTTAGTTGTTTTTCTAAAAAATAATTGTTTTTTCTAAAAAATAGTAGATTTTCTAAAATTAGTTGTTTTCGAAAATCACAGATGGTAGTTACAAGGGGTTGAACTTGGATTGTAATAGTTAGGATCGAGAAGGAATAAAAGAGATTTATTTTTCCATTCTCATGTTCTTTCATGGTTTATTTGATCTTATGAATGAATATCAGGCTTTGGCTACATCAAAGAGAAAAAACAAATTGTATTCTCAATACAGTAAAATGAAAATGCAAGGAATGAATAAACAACCTCTTAGGAATACCCTACCACAAGAACAAGAAGACAAGCCAAGTAGGAAACCAAGAAGCGACTACCTAGACCAGAATGCAAGGATAACAAATGAGAAAAATGACAAGAAATGAGTTATCCTAAAACATTCAAAAATGATGTAGCTTCCTATCACTCTGTAGGCACTCAACATTTAGGAGAGGGACCCAAGAAGTCTCAGTAAACAACAAAACTCACCCAACAAGCATTAAACCTAGCCAAAAAGACTTAGAAACTAGTGTATGTGATGTAGATGTTAACCTTGTACAATATTTTACTGCCAACAGATCTTCAATACAGGAATAGAAAAGACACATTGAAAATTACCGACATTACATACATATTTTTCCTCTAGAAAACCAAACTGAGAAAACCAACATATTCTATATTCATTTATAGTGATACATTGGTTACAATACAATATACATATAGGATCCAACGACATTCAAAACCCTAAACCAATGACCTGGGTTAGTCAATGACCCTAATTCCTTAACTAGAAATAGAAAACCATAAAAAAAAACCATGTTCCTAAAAACCTCTCAACAATGGACACGAAAATCGAGGAAACATGAAAAACGAGGAAAAATGTGACACATTTCCCAAGGAAAAAAAAATTCTCAGGGGCATTTCCCCATGTGCGCTTGGCGCAACATAGCACACACTATAGCTAGTCGTGCAAATAATATAACACATACCCAACATTCTCCCAGTTGTTGTTTTATTTGCATACATGGGGTTAGAGGGCTACATAGCAAATAATCCATGGAAACAATGCCCATGGATCCTCTACACCAAGAGAACTTCTGAGTGCTCACAGATTTTGTTACTGAATCTACAATATTCTTCAAAGTGTCCACCTTCATCAACAAAACTTTATTTTTTTCAACCCTGTCTCTCACAAAGTGATATTGAATATCAATAAGCTTTGTCTTTGAATGATAAGTGAGGTTATTCATCATAAACATTGCACTCTGTCTGTGAAAATCTATCCTTACAACTTTTTGTAGCAACCCAATACCCGAAAATAATCTTTTTAAACATATTGCTTCCTTACTTCGATGATTGTTTTTCATGTATTCAAATTTTGTAGTTGAAAGTGCCACTACAACCTGTATTTTTTTTTTATAATGAGAGGGGGGTGAATCAATATCAAGTAAAATTTGAATCCTTTTTCAACTTATACTTAAACCATTCAATTATATCCAATGATCAATGAACAATAATATAAGAGTTACACCAATACACCACAATACACCATGCACAATATATGAGAAATAATCAATAATTATTGTTCAAGGGAAGCAATGACTTCCAAAGGTAGCTACAACTTCCAAATGTAAAGGGAGGGATAAACCTCCAAGAGTAAGATACAATCCTCCAATATCAGGAGAGATTTTAACTCTCCATACTTTCCCCTTCCTTCCACCCAATAATATATAAGAGATAATAAAACTTCACATTAAATCATCACCATCAACCAACCATCACATAGAACCTGATAATGCTTCCCGAGACTTCTTCATTTTCTACACATATTCAATTCTTGGAATACTTTGATCTTGTAGATAATATTATTCAATTTATTCTCTAAAACTTCTCCAAGTTTCAATCCTTGAATCCTCCCCAAAAACAAGTTATAGAGAGAATGGTAGACCTTGTTCAATTCTGGTTTATTCAGGAGGCCGAAATTGTACAGACTTCCCCACGCTCAATATTTGACATCATATTCTCAAACTCACACAAAAGAAACTAAATTCTTTACTTGTTTCAATTAAAATTTCCCCATGTCATTTGGATTCTCGATGAATAAGTTATGATTGTTTTACCCGGAACACCTGTTTATTGACTAGCTTCAGGACTGGTCACAAACCCCATCTTCCATAGAGTGTATCTCCATAATTATAGTGAATCAAGAGCTGGAACATTTACCATAGGTACCTTGATATGTCTTCTCAATTCCATAGCAATTTCACCATCTGAATCATTCTGTAAAAAAAGGTTATAGCAAAAATGGTAAGATGACCTGAAAATAACATACCTCAGAACACATCACCAAAAGACTTCATACTCCCTTGAAATTCGGCCTTCTTTACATCTGATTTCCTATGAAATTTGACTTGTGTATCAAATGAATGTATAATGATATTTATTTATACCATTTATGACACTTTCTTTTAACATTAGGGCCGACCCGACACTTTCTTATTTTGTAATTCTTTTCTTTAATTTTCTTCAGGACCTACATGTACTTCCTTCTTCAATTCACTTTTTCATCTTCAAAAATTCATTTCTCCTCAACCATGAGGATCCACGTGACATGACACATACCACCAAAAACAACATGATGTATAATATCCATCCATGGGTGTTGTATCTACATGTGCATTTTCCTTGATGTCCAAATACCTTCATAAATCTTGTGGTACAAAACCCATGACTAGGGTTGACATCAATGACAACAACCAATCTTTCAATAATCTCCCCCTTTGTAATTGATGGCAGGACTCATGCTCCCCCTGTCATCATGATCCCAATTTATATCCCCCTTTGACATCAATGGAAAAGGGTGGGGCTGCTCTCCCTGACTTTAATGGAAAAAGGTAACTCTCTTCTTTGGGGTTGTTCCCCCTGAACATATAACACTTAATAACACTTCATTTTTATGGTGTCTTTCTTCCTTGGAGTTTTTTCGTGGTTTTAGGACATATATGTTACTTGGTATTCTTGTTGCAATTGAAACCAATCTTCCTGATTTATTTTATCTGATTTTACATTTTCAGGAGTCAAACGTAAGAGTGTATCCTTGATCACACATTTTATTAACACTGAGTAGATTATGCTTCAAGTCTTCAACCAATAAGACATTCTTTTCTTTTACATTTTTTAATCCAAGATCTACTACACCTTCTCCAAGTATTTTGGTAGATGAGTCATCTCCAAATGCAACATTACCACCCTTTCTCTTCCAGCTGATGAATTTGTCTTGATCCCTAGTCATGTGTGAAGAACATCCATTGTCTATGTACCATTCATCTTCTTCTTTACATTCTTCAACAACCAATGCTATTCGACAATCTTCATTGTTTGGAATCTCTTTCCTTCTTCATACCATGGTTGGCATAGCAACATATTTTATTTGTGTGTCTTTGAGTTTGCTATTTTCAATCTCAACATGCTTCAATTTTTTATGATTCTCATCTTCTTGTTGAATAATATTTTCTTCATGATTTTCTTATTATTCATTGGAATTTTCTTCTTCAGTGAAATTTCTTTCAATCCTTGGATGAGGACATTCAACTTCAACATGACCTACTCCTTCACAATTAAAGCAAAAGAATAGACCTCTATTTTCTTCTTTGAAATCTTAGATGTTGTAATTTTCTTCAACTTCTTCTTATTCTTCTTTTTCCCTTACATAAAGGTCTTGTAGCTTGTCCCAAATCTCTTTTGATGATGCACATGATCCCACCTTGGATTTCACAGAATATGTCAATCTATCCAGGATGGTATCTGTTGCCAATTTGTTGTTCCTTTTTGCTTCCTTCTGAGCTACAGTCTCTGGTTTCTTCAAAGCATTGTATCCTGAAGCAATTGAGAACCAAACATCTTCCCCAAGAGACTTCAAGTAACCTTCCATTCTATTACTCCAGTATTCAAAATTGCTTCCATCAAATGATGGAATCCCATTTGGAATTTTATCTTCCATTTCTTCTTAGGATCTTCCTTCCAGTGGCTAAACTGTACTGAAGGTAACCCGCTCTGATACTGATTGTTGATACTGAGAGGGGGGTGAATCAGTATGAAGTAAAATTTAAATCCTTTTTCAACTTATACTTAAACCATTCAATTATATCCAATGAGCAATGAACAATAGTATAAGAGTTACACTAATACACCACAATACACCATACACAATATATGAGAAATAATCAATAGTTATTGTTCAAGGGAAGTAATGACTTCCAAAGGTAGATACAACTTCCAAATGTAAAGGGAGGGATAAAACTGCATGAGGAAGATACAATCCTCCAATATCAAGAGAGAGTTGAACTCTCCATCCTTGCCCCTTCCTTCCACCCAAGAATATATGAGAGATAATAAAACTTCACATTAAATTATCACCATCAACCAACCATCACATAGAACCTGATAATGCTTCTTGAGACTTCTTCAATTTCTACAATTATTCAATTCTTGGAATAATATGATCATGTAAATAATATTATTCAATTTACTGTCTGAAACTTCTCCAAGTTTCACTCCTTTAATCCTCCCCAAAAAGAAGTTATAGAGAGAATGGTAGACCTTGTTCAATTCTGGTTTATTCAAGAGACCGAACTTGTACAGACTTCCCGACACTCAATATTTAACATCAGATTCTGAAACTCAGACACAAGAAACTATAGTCCATAATCGTTCCAATGAAATTTGTCCCATGTAATTTGGATTCTCGATGAATAGGTTATAACTATTTTACCCAGAACACCTTTTTATTGACTAGCTTCATGATTGGTCACAAACCCTATCTTCCACAGACTGTATCTCCATAATTATACCGAATCAAGAGTTGAAATTTTTACCATCGATACCTTGATATGTCTTCTCAATAACGTAGCAATTTCAACATTTGAATCGTTCTATAAAATTTTTTATAGAAAATATGGTAAGATGACCTGAAAATAACATACCTTAGAACACATCACCAAAAGACTTCATCCTCCCTTGAAATCTGACCTTCTTTACTTATGATTTCCTTTGAAATTCGACTTGTGTATCAAATGAATGTATAATTTTATTTATTTATACCATTTATGTCACTTTATTTTAATGTTAGGTCTGACCTGACACTTTCTTATTTTGTAATTCTTTTCTTTAATTTTCTTCAGGGCCTATATGTACTTCCTTCTTCAATTCACTTTGTCATCTTCAAAAATCCATTTCTCCTCAACCATGAGGATCTACATGATGTGCCACATACCACCGGAAACAACATGATGTATATTATCCATCCATGGGTGTTGTATCTGCATGAGAATTTTCCTTCATGTCCAAATACCTTCATCAATATTGCGGTCCAAAACCCATGACTACTGTTGACATCAATGACAACAACCAATCTTCCAAAAAATTTCGCATCCAATCGATTGCTCCTCCAAACAAGTTAAACACATACTCTCTTGTAGATATCCTAATATCTATATCTCTAGCCTAGTTTTCATCCACAAAGCCATGTATGTACAACACTTTATCTAATCCTGGTCTTCCTTGGTAGCACAATCCATATCTAGGAGTGCCACACAAATACCTAAAAGCCATTTTTACTATTGTCCAATGCCCCTTCCTTGGTTTTGACATATACCTACTCAAAACTACCACTACATGTGTAATGTTCGGTCTAGTAAATAACATTGCATACATCAAACTACCAACTGCACTCGCATATGGAACACGAGACATGTCCTCCTCCTGTTCCTATGTCTTGGGACACTAATCTGTAAATAAATTTACACTGAAAGGAATAGGGCCCTTGACTGGTTTACATTCTTTCATATTAAACCTCTACAATATTGTCATGGCATATTTTCTCCAATTTAATGAGAGTTTCCCCATTTTTTGATCCATTTTAATTTCCATGTCGAAAATGAAATTTGAAGCACCGAGATAATTCATGTCAAATTTAGAGGACAGATGAGTTTTCACATCTTGGATAATCTCCTTGTTGTTTCCTATCAGCAACATGTCATCCACATACAAGACCAAATAAATCAAATGATCACCAATTAATTTAAAATACATACAATTATCTTCTTTGCTTCTTTTGTTATGGACCTAACCCCTCACGTAGGTAGAATAATATATTCTAATGTAATAAAGGTCAATATTAATAAGGCCTACCAATAAGGAAGAAAAAGTTGAATGTAAGAAGACCTAATAGAATCTTTCGCTTCTATAAGGATCTTCCTCTAGATTGTTATTTTGATAGACATATTTAGTATAAATAGGAGTCGAGGGTATGAGAACTTTTGTCTTGGATATTATTGTACTAGAGCTTTGCTTTGCTAGAGGCTGCCCCTTTGAAGAGTCAAGTGAACATTGCTCTCAGTAATCAAAGTGCTCTTTCTAGTGTTATTATCGTATCATTTTGGTATTGTTGTGGTGTTGTTCTAGTTATATTGTTGTTCATATTCCATTTATAGAATTTTATTTATGGTCTACATACTTTTTATATCTGAAATATTACAAGTGCTATCAGAGCACTTTCCTCGACAAAAAATTGCGGGTTAATTTGTTTTCAGGGTAAAGACGTATTCCGACGTCTTTAAGCTATAGATATTTTTTGTTACATGTATAAACCTGTGGTAAGGGATTCATACATGAAGGAAATACAAGTGGTACTTAAGCGCACATTTGTTGGCCACCCTTGTAACTCCTATTGGTACCCCTTTGAGTAGTAGTGCATACAACAACACCTGTATACAAATCGACCTATATTTCCAAAATATTTCTTTAGATAAAATGATCGGTTGCATGAATACTATAGTTCCACCGAGAACATCACTCGTGAAGATACTCTCCAGTACCTAGGTAGTCAGGTAGTATGGCTAACGGCACAGTCTAGCCTCCTTAGTTGGTGCCTTGATATATTGGGTCGAGTACTACTATTGGACCCCGCATGTATATCATAGAGCTATAGCACAGGGAAAACCCTTGTCTATAGAACCCTTGAATACCTAACCTTTGGGAATGGAAAAAAAAAAAAGACAAGATCTATTGTTGCGCAACTATGTTCGAGTTGCCAAATCACTACACATTTATTCCTGATTAAGCATTTGAGAATTTCGTCACTACATTATTCTTCAGACCAGAGTATTCCATTGGATTTATCTCTCCACCCTTATCACATTCATACCTATCATTTTTCAGCAAATATTTTGACCCCACCTGCCCCTTTTCGGTTGCCTCATCATCATGGCTGATACCCGTAGCCAAGACTTTGAATATCACTTCAATAACTTACAATCTAATTTCACAGATACCCAAAAAGAAGTGACACAACTCAATGTCAATATTGCCACCATCAATAAAAACATGTATTCCTCCATCACCACCTCAATCGAGGAAGTCAAAGAATACCTCAAACAAGACATTACTACCCAGCTTGAATGTGTCACTTTGATGATCTGCACCAAGATGCATATCCCTATAGATCCTCCTTTATTTGACCCACCTTTTTCATACTACATCTGAATCTTCCTCTCATTCCCATAATTTTCAACCCCATCACTTTCAGCATGACCTATGCCTTCCACATGCAGATTTGACCAAATTTTATGGCTCAGGTCCCACTGGTTGGGTAACTCAAATGGAACATTATTTATCTTTATACGTCATTAAAGATGAGTTTTCCAAACTCTGGTATGGTGTTCTCCATCTAGATCAAGAACGTTCACAATGGTGGAAATGGAGAAAAACTACTCATCAAGGGTATGTTGCTTGGACACACTTTGTGGCAGATCTTTATGAACTCTTTGACACTCACAACAACCATTTAAGTCATTTGACAAAGTTGAAACAGTCTAGCATAGTGGAAGACTTTATAACTTCTTTTGAGCGACTAGAATTTTGTAGAGAGGGCATGTCTGATGCTTTTTTCCAAGAATGTTTTATTAGTGGCCTCAAGGATGACATATGTGCCCATGTCCTCATGGCTCAGCCTTATATTTGGGTGGAGGCTACTAAAATATCTAAGGAAGCACAACAGGTTGTCTCTTCTCAAAACCAAAAACCCTCCTTTATTCCTCGCACTAAACCATTAAATCCCACTCCTCCTTCTACTCCACTAAAGATCCAAAAATTGACCAGAGCCGAAATGGCTGAACGCCAACTCAAATGTCTTTGTTATAATTGTGATGACAAATATTTTTCGGGGCACAAGTGTAAGGAAAAAAATATTTTTATGGCCATCTTGGAGGATGTTTTAGAAGAGTATGTTGAAGCTCCCCTTATGTCTATGTCACCTGAACCCACTGACATAACCTCTCCCTCAAACCCTCCCGAAGTTGAACTAGTCATTTCCCTAAATGCTATCACTAGATTCTCTTCTCCCCAAACCCTCAAGCTAATTGGCTAGATCAAGCATAGGAAGGTCATCATTCTTCTTGATAGTGGAAGCACCCACAATTTTTTTCATCGCCGCATTGCCCAAGAATGTAATTTCTATATCCTTGCAATCAATAATTTCCAAATCATGATTGCCAATGGTGGGTCCATGAAATGTGGAGGGCATTCTGAAAATGTGTGTCTCCAAATTGGTGACTACCACCTGAAATCTCATATGTTTGCTATCGACATGGGCAGTTGTGACATTGTGTTGGGTGTAGACTAGCTAAGGACTTTGGGTCCCATTCTCATGGATTTTAAGGAATTAACCATGCAATTCAACTAGGAGGTCCAATAATATAAGTTATAAGGTATCATCGTTGGTTCTCTTGAGATTATTAGTTCCCATTGCATGGAATAACTGCTCAAAAAATGTCATTCTGGCGTTATTTCCCAACTCCATGCCATACAAGCAACTGAGACACCCTATGCGCCGCAAGACCTCCAATCCATCCTCTCTAAACATAAAGTGGTTTTTTTCACTCCCCAGGGACAACCTCCTTCCTATGGTGTTCATGATAATTACATTCCCCTTGTCCCATGAAGCCTTCCTCCCAATATCCATCCCTATCATCATCCCTTTTCCCAGAAAAATGAAATTGAGAAAATGGTTCAAGAACTGCTTAACACAAGTGTTATCCTCCCTATTATGAGTCCACACTCTTCTCATGTGGTCATGTTCCTTAATAAATAAGGTTCTTGGCACATGTGTCCTGACTTCTGCTCTCTCAAAAAACTCACCATTATAGACAAATTTCCCATTCCTTTCATTGATGACCTCTTGGATGAATTTAGTGGCACCTAATTCTTTACTAAACTTGATCTTCATTCTGTCTACCACCAAATATGTATGAACAAGGAAGACATTCCTAATACTTCCTTTAGAATCCAAGTCACATCATATAAGTATCAAATTTTTGATACCACATCCTTGGTGATTGTTTTAAACCATACAAGGACTTTTTCAGCTTGCATACCAACTCCTTTCCCTTCACAGCAAATCCTTCTGGTTGCTTCATATAGATTTCTTCTTCCATATCCCCATGTAGGAATGTTGTATTCACATCCATCTATTCTACTTCAAAATCAAATGCAACAACAACATATAGAATTTTTTTTATATAAGTTAACTTGGCAACACGAGAAAAAATCTCATCAAAATCAATTCTCTCAACCTGGGAATAACCCTTTACTACTAATCGAGCTTTGTATCTCCCCACTTTTCCTTATGAATTCATATTCTTTTCAAATACCCATTTGTTTCCAATGGGATTTCTTCTATTCAACAACTTCACTAGATGCCAAGCCTCATTCTTAACCAAGGCTACCATTTCTTCATCCATGGCATTTTCCTAAAGTTTTCCATCCTTTGAATCCATTGTGTCCCTAACAATTCTAGGATCCTCATCAGTAATAGACAAAGAAAAAATTGAATGGAAATCAAATGGAGTATACCTTTCTAGTATCCTTTTTTCTCAAATCAATATCCTAAATACTGGAGTATGAGGATCTTCTTCTTCTGATTCATGTTCTTCTGTAGAGTCTGATTCATCATCCTTTAAATCAAACAATATTTTCTCTGGTTCTTCCTTGGTATGAATTTATGTTTAACAACATCCTTCATTTCTCTAAATACCACATCTTAGTTATACAAAACCTTCATAGTTTATGGGTTCCAAAGATTATAACCTTTGAGACCATATTTATGCCCAATAAAGATACACTTTTCATCCTTCTTATCTAGCTTACTCTTTTTTTTCGTTCGAACATGAACATAGGCCTCATAGTGAAATACCTTGAGATGTGTGAGAGAAGGTTTCTTACCAGTCCATACCCGTTGTGGAGTCTTGTCATCCAATGTTGATGAGGGTGATATGTTGACCATGTAACATGCAGTACCCATTGCCTATGCACATAATTATTTCCCTAACTTGACAGCACTAAGCATGCACCTTGTTTTTTCCATCAACATCCTCTTCATCCTTTCTGCAACTCCATTCTGTTGAGGTGTATATGGAGTAGTCTTCTGCCTTGCTATACTGCACTTCTTACATAATTCTTCAAATTCATTCCCGTAGAACTCTCTGCCATCATCTATCCTCAACATATTAATTATTTTCTTTGTTTGAATCTCAACAAGAGCCTTAAACTCTTTAAACCTGTCAAATACTTCATATTTATTCCTGAGAAAATATATCCAATTATTCCTTGAGAATTCATCTATAAATGAGACATAGTACGTTGATTTTCCTAATGATGGAACCGACACAAGTCCAAACACATCATTGTGAACTAGCTGTAAAATTCATTTTTCCCTCGTTGCACCAGAGGGAAATCTTACCCGATTTTGCTTCCCACATACACAATGTTCAAAGAAATAAAAATCTAGAGACCAGTTAGACATACCTTCAACCATACCTTTACCATGTAGTTGTCAAAGACCCATCTCTCCGATATGCCCCGGTATTTGATGCCACAACATAACATTTTCTCTAGATAATGTAGGAGTTCTTTCTTCTTCAAATCCAATATCAGGAACAATGGAACTATTACACCCATCAATAATAGTGCTTCCTTGTAGCTTATACATATTTCCAAATCGAGCTCCCTTCAGCAGTACCATTGCTCCTCAAACCATCCTGCAGGTTTCCTTTTCAAATATTGTTTTTAACCCTACATCATCCATTTTTCTTACAAAAATCGAATTTATGGCCAATCCTAGGATGTGAATAACAACAATTAGTGTTCTAATACTTCCATATATGAGCCTCAACTTGAATTTTTCTCAAACTATGGTTCTGGTTTTCGAGTCATCACCTAGGAAAATGTTACCTCCATCATACCTTTCATATTCACAGAAACACTCCTCGTGGGGAGTCGTATGAAAGGATTCACGTGATTCAACCAACCATGCCTCATGATCTGCATGTGTGTTTGAAGAAGACATGTAAAAATCCCCTCCTTCTTCCTTAGAGGTGTTTTCTTTTGTAGAAGGAGATTTTTCAGATCCCTTCTTTTTCTCAACTTTGGATTTGCACTGCTTCTTGTAGTTCCCTTATTTTCCACATATCCAACATACCTTTACAAAATTTCTGGGAGACATATATCTTTCCTTAGAATTAAATTTACTACTTGAGGACTTAGATCTATATCTTTCTTGGGAGCGTCCTCTTGGAAATAATGCATTTGTGCTTTTTCCTTCCACGTTCTTCCATCTCATCTCCCCCAACGAGAAGGATGAGACCACTTCATCAAACTTCAAGGAAAATGTATTACTACCTATGGCCGCAACCAAAATATCCCATGAGTCTGGTAAAGAGAACAATAAATTGATACACGTATATTCATTTGAAGTTTTAATCTCAATAGATACTAACTGACTTACCACAATATTAAAGGCATTCAAATTCTCTTCCACTGAGTCTCCATATCTCATCCTTAGGTTATCCAACTTCTTTCTCAAGAATAATTTATTTACTATGGAATTAGACTGATACAACTTGCCCAACTTATCCCATAAATCTTTGGCTATAGCTTCCTATTGCACATTCAGTAATACTCAATCTAAGAGACATAGTCAGATTGTGCTTTTCACCTTTCGATCCAACTTTTTCCAAACATCTATTGAAGTTCATGTAGGTGCAGTACCTGGATTGACCATGATCCACTGATATTTGTCCACCAACAAACCTCCCATCTTGATCTTCCAAAGCTCAAAACGTTTCCCATTAAACTTCTTGATCTCCATTTTCATACTACTCGCCATTTCTTTTCACCTGAAAAAAAATTAATACCACATATCTCCCACTATAACAAGGCTTATCATAGTCCCAAGACAAATCCTTGACCATAAATGCGTCCCCCTGAAGACAACAAATATCTGAACCCAAATGTAGATTTTAACCTTGTACAATATTTTACTGCAAAAATATTTTCAATAAAAGAACAAAAAATATACAATGGAAAATACACACATTACACAGAGATTTTTCCCTTGGAAACCCAAATCGGGAAAACCAACATATTATATATTCATTCATAATGATACATTGTTTACAATACAATATACATATAAGAGCCAAAGACATCCAAAACCCTAACCCAATGACCTAGATTAGTCAATGAACCTAATTCCTTAACCGAAAATAGAAAACCATCAGCAAAAACCATGTGGCAAAAAACCTCCCAAAAATGGACACAAAAATTGAGGCAACACAAAAATGAGGAAAAAATGCAACATGTTTCCCAAGGGAAAAAAATATTGGGGGAACTACCCCTAAAAACCCTCGCAGGGGAATATCACTCTCGTATGCGTCGGACGCAAACTAGAAGACACTATAGCTTGGCATGCAAAGAATATAACACATACCCAAAACATGACATTCCATGGACAAAACATGTATTTACACGCCCTAAACACATATATCACACGTGTGTACGCGACTATCAAGGGAAAACCTATGTATGCCAAGAAATACATTGATTGGGAAAGGGTCAGGCTAAGAAACTCAGATACAAAGAAAAATAGATGTTACAATGAAACAAGCGATACAAAAACTCAGGAAAATAGAGAGCAATAAAGGAGAAAAATCACCAAATACCCCAAAAGAGAGATCTCCCCAGTGGATTCACCAATTATGTTACGAGGAAAATCTCTCGATGGCTAGGGGTAAACCACAATAGACAAAATGAAACTGAGAAATCAAATCTAGTCTCAAGTATGCTAGATAAATGGAAGCTAGAATAAAAGGAAGTCTAGAAGCCTACCTCGTCCGAACATTCGAAGAGACCAAGGTTGAGCTCACAATCCAACACTTGATATCTGCAACTTGTCCTCTGTTCGAAAACATAGGTATTCCAACAGAGGACGAACACCTTCAGTAACCACTCACATAACCATATCAAATATCAACACACCGATGTTTTCACATGGTAAAAACCCTATGGGGAAATATCCATGGCCCCACCCAACACGACCACTTGGAGCAGTTTATTAATGAAAATGAAAAGATTACAGAGATATTTTACAAGAGAGTTTCTCACAATTGATCATCGGAAAATGACCCTCCATGCTCTTTAAAGAGAGATCATGGACCAATCGGGCGTTAAGCCATGGATCAATGGCCATTAATATCGAGGAGAGTATGCACCGTCAGATCACTCTATGTTGGAAACATATCGTGACTGTCGTATTTCCTAACTACAAATGCATACTAATGCATACTAAAGAAACACACTTTTACCTAATGACATATTAGACCAAGTAGATCTTAACTAACTCCTAACTTTCTAAATATCCTAACATCCCCCCTTAAGAACAACTTTGGATAGGATTGAAGGATTTACAATAGTGACACAATAGGAGAAGGAAGGAGGCATTAGAGCCTATCCCCCCTTAATGAAAACTTCCTAAAGTCCCAACATAGATCGAAGTTTGGAAAACTTTGCTTCTGGAAGAGACTTTGTGAAAATGTTTGCAACTTGATTTTCTGTAGGGAAAAAGAGAACTTCAATAACTTGATCATGAATTAGCTTTCTGATGACATGCATGTGTAGCTCGATGTGTTTGCTACGCTGATTTTGAGCTGGGTCTTTGGTGAGCTTGATGGCATTTTGATTGTCACACCAAAGGTTGGTCAGATGCTGGTGCTGGAATCCAAACTCTGAAAGGATCTATCGAAGCCACAAGGCTTCCTGACTTGCATTTACTGCTACTCGATATTCTTCTTCTGCCGAAGAAAGTGAAATAGCTTGTTGTTTCTTACAGGCCCATGTGACAGGTCCTGAACCAAGGATTAAAACATAAACTGCAGTAGATTTTTGATCATCATGGTCGTCGGCCCGATCTAACTCAGTGAAACCAACCAATAAAGGATTCCCCCCTGAACTGTATTGTATCCTGAATTGAGTTGTACCATGAACATAGCGAAGTATCCTTTTAGTTGTTTTCCAATGGATTTCATGGAGTGTTTGCATATATCGGGAAATAAGACCAACAATAAAGGAAAGATCAGGATGGGTATGAGTCAAGTATAAGAGGCTACCAACTAACTGACGGTACAGGGTGGAATCAACTTCAAGAGAAGTACAGGTGGCAGAAAGCTTGACTCTAGACTAGAAGGGAGAAGGGATTGGTTTACAATCGTCCATGTGAAAGCGATGAAGAAGGTCACAAGCATACTCAGACTGGGATTTTCATCAAATTTAACATCGCTTCTAATAATAATTTCATTACAATGTGATTGAAGAAGTCTGTAACCTTTGACATCTTTAGAATAACCAACAAATATACACTTCTCACTTTTAAGATGCAATGCTTTCCTTTTCTCATCAGGAATGTGAGCACATGCTATACTACCAAATACACGAAAGTGACTTACATCTGGTCTAATTTTGGTCCAAGCTTCTTTCAGTGTTATATTTTTAAGAGCCTTTGTGGGAGTGCGATTTACTATGTAATTTTCACAGTTGATGGCTTCCACCCAATACTTTAGACTTAATCCCTTAGATTGGATCATACAATTAGCCATTTCTTTTAATGTGTTGCTTTTTCTCTCGGCAACACCATTTTGTTGTGGTGTATATGGAATAGTTTGTTGCATTTGGATTCCCTGTGTACTGCAGTAGCTTGTAAAATTATTGTTCACATATTCACCTCCATTATCTGTACTTAACCTTTAAATTTGATGTCTAGATTGCTTTTCTACATGGGCCTTGTAGGCCAAAAACTTGTCAAAAACTTCACTCTTGAGTTTTAAGAAGTAAACCCAAGTACGCTTGGAAAAGTCATCAATGAAAGCTAAGAAATACTTGCACCCAGAAAAAGAAGGAGAATAAAGTGGACCACACAAATCACTGTGAACAAGCTACAAAGGACCTGAGGCATGCCAAGAGGCACATTTTTCAAAATTGTCCCGATGATGTTTGTCGAGAACACAACCGACACAAACACCATCTTTGCATGAAACAAGAGGAAGACCAGTCACCATCTGTTGATTACATAACTTCTACAATGAGCGATAATTTAGATGACCAAACCGCTCATGCCAAAGTTTGCTCAAGTCATCACTATGAGCAACAAAAACTAATGAAAAAGCTAAGGACCCAAAGTTGTTAAACTTGTACAACCTAGTAATATCATCAACAATTCCAGTTGCAAGAACATGCTTAGGATCTTTTAGATCCTTAATTACAACTTGGTGAGGTGAAAACTCGATGGTTTTACCTTCACCTAAATGAGTGATTTGATATGCTGATAGAAGGTTACAAGAAAGATTTGGAGCACATAATACATCATTGAAATGACCATTTTCTACTTGAACTATTCCATATCCTACAACACTAAGAGATCTATCATCACCAATAAATATTTTCTTGGTGTTACATTCATTTAGTGAAGAAAATATGGCTTTATCCTTAGCCTATGATAAGATGCTCCTGAATCAATAAGTCACTCATAAGAAGAAGAAGTAGTAGCAGAAGGTGTATTGAAGGAAAAAATAGAAGTAGAAAGTGCGTGTCCATGAGAAGAAGAAGAAGAAGAAGAAGAATCAATACTGACATTGTGCTTCTTCATTGTTGCTTCTAAGGATTCCATCTTATTGAAACATTTGGACTCATCATGACCATCTTTATCACAAAAGTTGCAATGTTTGTTAGTATTATTACTTTTATATTTTGCTCCTTTGTCACCATTAGGAGTTGAATTTGTATGAGCAGGTTTGGGACCCTTAGGTTGTTTTTTGTTGTAGCGAGGATGTTGCTTCCTGGGATACTTGGGTTTATCTTTCTATTGGGCAACTAAGGCTTTGTAGGAGGTACCTGCAGTGTTGATCACTCCAAGTTGTACAAGCTTATCTTCCTCTCTAATCAAAGAAGCACAAAAGCAATCAAGAGTGGATTTTACATAAGCTTTCCCTAGAGCCTCTTTCATGGCATAAAAGGTAGATACAAACATAGAATATGCACTACCTAGCTTAGAAAGAATAAGATATATGCAATGCTCTTCCTCCATTTTTATCTTACATTATTCACATAAAATTATGAGTGTTTTAAACTTAGATAGATAGTCTCCAAATAAATAAAAACCTCTTGGACTCAAGGTCAGTATTTGATTTTCTAACTGTTGTGCTTGAATAATATCGAGTTTACAAAACATAGATTCAATCATGTTCCAAGCTTCTTCGGGGTCATCAATTCCTTGAAGGTGGTACCTTAAATCAGGAGATATGGACATTCCGATTAGTCCACGTGCTTCGTCATTCCTATTATCCCATTTGGCTTTCTTATCATCATCAGTGGGTGTTGTTTACTTTCCAAAGGTAATCCGATACATGCCTTTACTTCTTAATAAATCTTCCATATGGGATTTCCATTGGAAGTAGTTGTTGTTTGTAAGCAATACATTACTTGTAGAAGCCATATTAAATATGTAGATAATGCGGATTTAAAAACTGAAACTAATGATCTGGATGTAAAAATCTTAAAAAGTTATGCGGTTTTTAAAAAAACAGCACTGAAAATGGACTTCCAATGTGAGAGTTATGCCATTTAAAAAAAAAGGCATAAACAATAACCAAATAACCACATGATAGTGTAAGCTACTTTATGAAGTGACCAACTTTTATAAAGAGAAGCGAGGATCACTTTTACAATGAAGTTACTTTATAACATAAAAATTACATGCAAAATAAATAACTCTAAAATAAAATATAAAGATAGTGATAGTGATTCACTTTTATACTTGAAGTGAAATGCACTTTACAAATTTTAGCATGAACTTTTTCAAAAAAAGTAACAAAAGAGAGACTTGAACTCAATACCTCTTACTTAATAAGGCAAGTTTTAACCAAATAGTCTAGCAAAACATATTGTAATGTTCAGATGGAGGATTGGGGGTGTTGGTGTTGTTGTTGTTGACGGCCTTGGAGAGCATGCTAAAAAAAACCTCTTTTCACACAAGAAAAAAATTTTGCTTCTCAATGACAACAAGGGTTAAATATCGCTTAGCTTACCCGGAAGATGCACCTTTTCTTATCTGTTTTTGATTTTTCGAGATCACACAGGGCGTGGGGTAAAGAGCATACTCATATCTAAACGACTAGCAACCTGGAAATAAAATATACAAACCGAAATAAAATCAAAATCAAACTTTGCAGAAATTTTAAAAATACGTATTTAGGCTTTATACTTTCGGATTTGACTATAATAGACGTATCTTCGGAAAATGGAAACCTTTTCGAGTGAAACTAAAAATGTACCTGAATGAAACAAGTGCTTCAGATGCAATGGAACAATCCTCTCAACCCAGAAATGTACAAAAATCCCAGAAAATGGAGATGAGACAACTCGGCATCATGATCTCGATCTACAACAAGAGAGGGTCTTCAAACAGGCTCTGATACCATGTTCGACAACACAAGTATTCCAACAGAGGACGAACACCTTCAGTAAACACTCACATAACCATATCAAAGATCAACACACCGATGTTTTCACGTGGTAAAACCCCTACGAGGAAACATCCATGGCCCTAGCCAACACGACCACTTGGAGCAGTTTATTAATGCAAAGAAAAAGATTACAGAGAGATTTTAAAAGAGAGTTTCTCAGAATCGATCATCGGAAAATGACCCTCCATTCTCTTTAAATAGAGATCATGGACCAATCGGGTGTTAAGCCACGAATCAATGGATGTTAAGATCGAGGAGAGTATGAACAGTCAGATCACTCTATGTTGGGAACATATCGTGACCATTGGATTTCCTAACTACAAATGCATACTAATGCATACTAAAGAAACACACTAAGAAACACACTTTTACCTAACAACATATTAGACCAAGTAGATCTTAACTAACTCCTAAGTGTCTAAATATCCTAACATCCTCAACATCCAAGATACATAAGCATATGGAAATTATATAAAACATTATGATATAAATTAGTATAATCCATTAACATGTATAAAAAATATGCCCATGGAAATTAATACAAATATTTGCAACATATTATTGGACGAGAAAATAGTATTTCTATTGTTGTAATCAACATAAGTACATAGGTGACAAAATTTTCTATCGGCACATATCGGAACCGAGAAAATAAGTCCCTCCACCTAGGCATTCACCACTTCAATCCTCCATGAAGGCAAGCCCCCAAGTAGTAGGAGTAATTGAGTTTCTCCTTCTCAAGATAGGAAGAGCTTGGGGGTTGAACACAAAAGAAGTTCAAACTTGCAAGGACAAAGGGAAGGAGACTCAATATGAGGTGAAATTTCTCCGAAGTGTCTTTGATATCAATGATGAATTCTCTATTCAAGGCTTGTAGATGGCTTAATTTATAGCCTTCAAATGGACTTGAAGGGTCGAGTTAGAGCATTTCCAATATATCGAAGACCAAGGATCATAGATCTCATGACTTGGCATGGAAACTCGACATATTTTTTAATTTTTTAGCACAAAACCATATGTACATAGGATGTAATGGACCAACCTATTTATACACAAGTTGTCTAACTGTGGCCCGTGTATATCTACAAAATTTTGAATTTTTCACTCTAGAATGAGAAAAATGGGGAACTTGAGTCTGCAGAGGGAAAGGGAAGGCCATTAAATCAAGATGCATGGAGTGTGGAAATTATTTCTATAACAACTTCCCTTGTGGAATTGTTATATGATGGCATGGCTTGCTAGGGTCACACCAAACACATACTAGAATTTGACTTGGATTAATTTATTTGGCACCAATATGGACCATCTTCAAGACTAATAGATATGGGAATGAGTGTTGATTGTAGTGTTTGGATATGGAGATTTCTTAGATATGAGATTCAATGAGAAAAATTCTACATTGCAGGAACAAGCGAGCTAGGAAAAACAGATGGAGCCAAATCCACAACTAGACCTAGTATCCAAATCCACAAGCTAGAGTCAAATCTAGAGTCAAATTTGTAGCTAGGAGCCTAATTTATAGATACATTCTAGAGAAGAAAACACAAGGTACATTGATCTATATTGGTTTCCTTTGAGATTTTGGAGACCAAAAACCCTCTCAATTGGGAGGTGTGATCCGAAATGGATTTAAAATATTGAATGATAGTAAGAATCAATACCTACGGGCTAATTTGGCAATTTATGAAGGCCAAAAAAAATATGGAAAACAATGCAATTATAAAAGTTGAATAAAACAAAATGAAGAAAAAAAGAGATTAATTAAAAATTAAAAAATAGAATAGGAGAGGAGAAGAGGCTAAGTAATGGGAAGTGAAAGATCATGCATGTTGGCCTTCCCATTAGCCTAAATCTCCCTATTTGATCCTATACTTTCACTCTTAAATGGGCTTTTATTGGCTAAGAGAGGAGGATGCACAAAAAGAGCCATAGGCTACATTTTACTAGATATTTTTGAAATAGTCTAAGAAGACATAAAAAGTTGGTTTTCCCGTTTGGGTTTCCAAGGTAAAAACTATGTCTAATGTGATGAAATTTTATCAATAACTTCACTAATGGTTGTGCTTGATTGTTTTTGAGTAAATGGTAATCCGTCTATGTTAAAATTCTATGTGTCAAATGTGTTCTTATTTTATTCGATTTGATGGTATGAATGTGTTAATCGTATAAATTGAGAATGATCAATTGTATTTTCATTTGTTTGATTATGAAAACCATATTTCCATTATCAATTGTAGAATTCAAACAAAACTAAATTATTCACAATTAATTTTACCTTGAGATGTGAGATCTATGGTTTCCGTTAAGTGATTGTTTCAATTTAATATTTTGGTTTCAACATTTAATTACAAAGAATAGAAAAAAATCTTACTTTCAAATCATTAGCATCCACAATTATTCTGCACTCACTGAGTAAGATTTCAATTAAATATGATTTTCTCTCCTTGAGTGATGTATCTCTAATCAATTTCCAAAGGAAAAGTTGGACCAAAAATTGAATGAATTCAATCATATCGAGGGAGAAGTAAATTCCATGAGAAATCAACGAATAGTTAATGGAATTTGATCTTGTTGAGGGAGAAGTCGATTTCCATGAGAAATCAACCAACACTTTTTAAGATATTTAATAAGAGGGTTAATGGTATTGCAAATGTAATTCAAGGAAAGATTTTATATTAATGTTGCTAATTGAAATCATAAAGATATTGGAATTAAAATGATCTTATTTGAAGTTGGTTCATTATTTTGATGATAAGTGTTAGAATATTGACCAATACTGAGAGGGGCAGAGTGAAATAGTATTGAGCACCTTTTACTATTTTTAACTTTAAGTACATCATGTAAACATTAATCATTAACAATGTCATTCATCATCACAAAAAAAAAAACATACACAAAACACAATGATTTTTACGTGGAAACTTAGATGGGAGAAAAACACACGATGTTTTTCTTATATCATGTTAAGATTACATTCATAGGAAGCACCAACTTCCAAGATTATCGAAAACTAAATGGAAGGAGGCACCAACCTGAATAAAGCTCCAACTCCTTGATTTACTAGCACCAATTGGAAGGAGGCACCAATCGCCTGGCTTTACCAGCTCCAACTTGAAGGAAGCACCCACTCCCTAAGGCACATGGACCAACCTGTTGAATGAAACTACCAATATTCTCAACTGAGCACCAAGTCA
>ML782632.1:364374-382537 GCA_009831015.1 Picea engelmannii | reverse complement strand
TGCCTTTAGGTGAGTGAGGGAAATAAGGGTAATTAATTAATTAATGAAATTAATTTTTGGAAGAATGAAGGGGATGGGTGACACATGTACGGGGAGGATTTTTATGAATTAAATTATTAAACATTAAATTAAATGGGATTTTGGGAAAGTAAAGGACTTTGAAACTCTATATAATGGAGGGAGGAGAAGGATGATGGATCTCTTCTGTTTGTGTAATGTTACGCTACAAAAATCTATACTTGACTGACTTAGCTTGTGGGAGTTGGGATACCCATCTCAGTGAGGAGTGGTAGCTTGACCTTGCAAGGCGAGTTGGGAGCTAGCTGATTCTCTGGTTAGTGTGTGTGGCCCCTTTGTGGCTCAGGGGGCTAAGGGGGAAGAAGAGCACCCCTAGCGTTGGCTGGGAGGTACCGGTGAAGTCTCATTGATCAGCAAGCGAAAATTGCACGAAGAAAGTGGGACATCAACTCAGAGTGAGGGATTGGGCAACGATACACTTCCTTTATTTATGCATGGTTACTGGTAGATTGTTATTATGCTTTATGCTTTTAGTTCTACATGTTAATTGGGTAAGGAAAATGATTGTCTTAGCCTTTAGCTCAAGGTTTATTGATTCCCATGGCCTTTGATCCCTGCATGTCTAGATTGTCTTGTGTTTTATTGATTGTGATGATTGAAATTTATTTTTTCCTTCAACCCTAGCTCCTCATTCCATGCCTGAGCAGTCGGCTAGGAGCCTGATGTACAGTCATCGCTTCGACGTTAATAGAATTATGGATCTCAACGCCCTACTTTTCTGTGCGTGGATGATGAGCGAAGGATGATCCTGTCAGCCGTCTACCTCTTTTTTTGTCCTTGTCTGATTATTTGTCTTGCACCCTAATGCATTTAATTAACCCTGCAAAATTTGATTGATGGCAAAGTTTTCTTTTACCTCGACATTTTTTTTTACCTCGTTTTTATATCTAGCTAGACTTTTTCTGCATTTTAATATCTCGTTTTGTTTGCCTGGAGATTGCTACTTCTTCGGCTAGACTTCGTTGACTTAGGGGTGAAATTTGCCCAGCAAGCCCCTTTTTATTTTTGGTCAGTTGTTTGGATTGCTAGGTGCTTGACAAAGCTACACGTTTGTCGTTCTAGACAGCTAGTGTGTATTGGATAAGAAGAATTTTACTTATGGGCGTCTTATTTGAATGGTTAATCTCAGCACATTAAATTAATTGGATGTTTTTACCTCAGTGAAATTTTGACTGTTTAAATGTTGTTGTCATCACCATATTTCCTTTCACACACACACAAAAAAAATTGTACTTCTGCTTTGCTTGTATTCGTAACGAAGAAGGGGTCGTTACATATGGGAAACAAATATGGCCCATATAGCACAACAACTCACCCTAAAGATGGAAATCATTGACATATGTGTTTGTGCCCAACATATGGTAGGTAGAGGCAAAGTCAAAATCCCCCTCGTAGAGTTGGGGCCATCTACAGGTTTCATGTCTGTAGGAGTGTAGCACCATGGTTAGTGATTTAAATGGAGGTCGATTGAGGCAATCAACAATGCAATTGGTGCTCCATGTCTTATACTTGATGTTGAGATGGAACTACTGCAGGTATGTGGACCACTTCTGATGGTGGTCATTCTACAATTTGCCCTGTGTCTGCATGAACTACAAAGGCTTATGATTAGTGTGGATGACTGTCTATTTCCCGAGAATGCAATGCCTCCACTAGCGGAAATATTGTACAATGGAGTACATTTCTTTGTCGTGAGTGGGGTACTTACAGACATTATTCGATAGTGTCTCACTATTATAGGCCACATGATGTATGTCCTTAGTGAGAATTGTGCCCACAACATAGTCTCAAGCATCTGTCTCAATATCAAAAGGTTGTTGTAGGTCGAGTAATGAGAGCATTGGGGTTGAGTGTAATGTCCTCACTTTGGGACATCATCACAGTGCAGAGGTTTATGATGACTAGAGTAGCCAAATGGGTGTTATAGAAAGTACAAGGATTATTGAGAGGCATTGTGAGGTCCATCTTGCATTTCTCATCACATCTCATCATTATGAGCCATTCCGTACAGGTTGGCTTTGGTTCCGTTGCATTCCGATGATTTCCATGATTTTGACTATTTTGAGCTATAAGTCAATTAAATTCACTGAAGAGGTCATTTTGGGCACATTACTTGGAGGAACCTCTTAGTGTAATAGCTCATTGGAATCGGGAGGAGAAAAAATACAGGATGAGATGGCTAGAAGTGACTTTTAGTGTCCAGGGAATCCATAAGGAGAGATAAGTCACTTTTCTGAGGTAAATAGGTTAATTATTTAATTAAAGTGATTTAATTAATTAATTAAATATTAATAAAATGAAAGTCACTTTGGAGGGACAAGGTGAGACAAAAAGTATAAAAGAAAGGTAAGGGCCTCTACTCATTCATTCATGTATGATCTTATTTTCATATCTGGCTTCTAGCTAGTGAGCCCAGCATTGGGGGTTTTGAGGGTTTTGACTTAACACACACTAGAGGACGATTCGGTGGTGAAATATTCAACCTAGCTTGTCCCAAGCTTGGTCTCGGAGATTCAATACGCTCCCACACCATTCTAGTTCCATATCTACTCAGTGGCAGGAGGATTCCACATCAGTTACTTATGCAGATAGAGAGAGGGCACACCAGTTGGGGGTTTCCAGCAAGGGGGGGCGAACCATTCTTGGAGAGAGATTCATTACAGGTGATTGGAAGGGATTTTGGAGATTCTATGACCTGGGTATTTATTGCAAGGCTTTGGACATCAGATCTAATCAATTCTTGAGGATTTACCACGGCCAGATCATCATCTACAGGTTGGGATGGATTTGGGAGAGAGAAGATGATTTGGTGATTCAGTGATTTGCAGATCTAGGAGGCTATACCTCATATCTGATCTTGAAACTTCTTCCAGGGGTTTGTGATTTCCTGATCTATCATTGTGGAGAGTTTTAGGAGATATGGAGGCCTCATTCACCCAGGCTGAATTATATAGGGTTTTAGGCATCCAGGGGGGCGCACCATTCAGATCCATAGGGTTTGAGAGTGACTTTTGGAGATTTGGGCACCTGGGTTTTCCTTACAGTTGCCCGATCTATCAGTTGGCATATTTCTTGGGGTGATTGGACACTTTTGGTAGCAGGGTCGAATTATTGAGGAGCTTCAGCATTCCAGCAGGACGTGGCAACATTCAGTTAGGGCTTTTGCACTTCATATGGCCATATCTACCTTGGTATTGGTCTTAATCTCTTATCCAGCCTTTGGATGCTTATTTTGTGTTTTCGGGAGCTTTTTGTAGCAGCTCATACTTCTATCTTGGAGTCATCTGTTGAGCATTCCATATTGTCATCTTCATTGTAGCAGGTTTCTCTATTTCATGAATATAATCATATTTGGAATGTTTTGGCTTGTCTATCATATTGCATATGGTTGAGGTATGTTCCATGGTTATATATTCTTTTTTATAGCTGCATACACACATATAAACACATCAATAAAATCTAAGGCCAAAATCAAAAGGCCATTCAACAATTAACACATCTAAACAAGTAGGGCAACGAAGTGTTTGATGAAATACCACAACCAGAAAAGTTTTAAAAGACACCAAAACCGTGATGATCCTGCCATAATGGCTTGGGATCATTATAGTGGTATCAGAGCTTAGATTCCTGCCAGCCAGTGGGGATTAGCAGAGTTACAATGAATATGGATATTGTTAATAGGATTGAGGAGTGTGCAAAGGAATATGAAACCATCAATAATTTCAGGGGTCTATTAACATTCCAATGGTTCCTATCCTATAAAAATCCTAGTTGGAACAAAAAGAAGATTGCAAGTTGGGTCAAGGTAAGGGAGGAAATCATAATGGTCATAGAGGCCTTTCAGAGGACCCCCATGCCCATTAGAAACCCCACAACCAGTAGGATCATGCAGCTTTGCTACAGTTGCAAGGTGCCTTGGGAACTTGATCATAGGTGTAGGGGTAAGGGTAAGAAGCATATTGTTGAGGTACGAGAGGACAGTGATGATGAGTCATGTGAGAATGGATCGATTGAGGCTTATCTAGAGTAGTCTAATGATGATATTGGCTCTTGCACAGAGGCTAGCAATAGTGAATCTTGTACAGAGGATGAGGCTACTAGCACGCTTGAGGAGGAGGATGACCCTTGTGTGGTGGATAGGCAGTTAGATGGACAGGACAATAGCACAAGTGTCTCAGCATAAATATCACATACCATTGATTACCTTACACCTCAGCAGAATGGTGACACTAGTGAGGATTCACATGTGTTAGCACCTAGAGATGATGAGCTTCCTATGATGGCCGTGACACATATGTCATCATTCCATACACCTCTGATAGACACGTCACATGAGGAGGTCAGTGGCATGTCATATAGGGTTGATGAGACTTGTGTGAGGGATGCACACCATAGACATGTAGATCCACTGATCCAGGAGGAGTTACAGAGAGTACAGACAGTGGACCTTACACATACAGATCAGCCAGAGGAAATTGAGACATAGTTTTTGGAGACTCCATTAGTTGAGCAGATTGTGGATGTTGATAGGTTGATGGGACACTCAATTCCAGGATCGGCCTGCATTGATGAGGATGCACTCTTTAGCAGTCAGGATGAACATAGCACATGTATGGATACATCTATATGGGATCCAGGCGCAGATGATAGTAGCAGGTTGAGTGCACAGGAGGATACGGCTGCCCATACAGGATACAATGTGATTCAGGGGGAGATAGCATCTAGTGATGGGGTGCAGTGGCATACAGGAGTACCCAACAACACAATAGACAGTGGACAGTTCATCATGTCATCTTATTCAAAGAGTGTCTTTGGGTACTCCAGATTTGACATTAGCAGGACTAACAGTAGCAGTGAGGGATATGAGGTGGCACCTCAGCATGACCATGATCAGGAGTCACACCACTTAGCAGCACAATTGATATTTAGTGAGACTATGATCATGATAGCCACTAGATGTTTTGATGACACACATGCATTGGTGGTCGATTACTATTGGGAGGCATCAGTGGCACATGGTAGTGCAGATGAGGGATTCGCCATGGATGACTTTTATACTCTTAGGGAGAGAGTATCTGTGATGAGGACCGACTACCAACAGTTGTTGACTGACAGAGATTACCTTTTGAGGGTTGGTGAGATGTATCATGAGGCTCTGAGGGGGTAGGAGTTGGAGATGGACCGACTCACTCAGGAGTTGGAGAGCACTCAAGGATTCTTGAGAGGCACATAGACAACCCTTCAAGAATCAGAGTTTAGATCAGATGAGTCTCATGAGGAGATTTGTCGGAGATCCATTTCATCTTTCTTAGTGGACACTTAGATGTATCAGTCAGTCACATTGATAGAGGGTGTTGGTGATCTAGCAGAGGAGCACCAGTTGATGGAGGACACTTCCATTTGTGTTCTGAGAGTGGTTGACCTCCATGTAGTGGTTGATCCAGCAGTATGCCTAGGATCTATGATGCAGCATGAGTCTACGGGAGATGACATGAGTATGCCAGAGCATACAATGACAAGTGATAGCTCATAGGTACATGCCGATATGTATGGTGGGACTTATAGGGGTGTACTACCTTGCAGGGAGGAGACACACTTAGGGGAGCATGAAGATGTCACTCCTTTGCAACAACATATGGCTATGAGATCTCACCTTCACCATTTCAGCAGTTGCATGGGTGATGGGAGATGGAGATTGGTTTACCGGCAGTTGGAAGAGTTACTTCTGGTTGTATCTGATGGTTGGGGTTTTATGATGGCTACAGGCGAGAAATTATCAAGGGTACAGGTAGATGAGATCTTGGTCAAGTCCTTGGGGTTGACTGAGGTAGGCAGTATTTTTCAGTCCTATTGTCAGCTATAGATGTCTTTGTTATCCCTTCCCGACACTTTTACCTTAGACAACAGCATGAGGAGGGATAGGTCGTGGCTGAGGACATGGGGATTGGCTAGGCCGAGACCACCTGACAGGAGTACTTTTACAGCATCCAGCAGGATAGAGGTGGATCTTCATAGGTAGCTAGCTAAGACTTGGTGCGTGATGGTGAGCACCATAGGCCAGATGATAACAGATGAGCACAGAGGGATTTTGATAGTGATCAGTCTAACACAAGGGCAGTTAGAGGAGGTTGGAAGTGATAAACTTCCAAGTTCACCATGGGATCTAGGTGTTCATTTCGCTAGTAAGATGTCTTACTATAGGGTGACCGAGGTTGTGCCAGAGAGCCACATATGCTACCATGGGTTGGTTTGGAGTGGGCCTACAGGGATTTATCCGATGGAGCGAGACATCTTTTCACTCTTGGTTATCATGATCAGACATGGAGATGGGTGGACATGTACTTCCCCTATAGATATGTCTTTACATGTACATTTTCAGGACAACAAGTTCGATGGTCACTAGTATTTCAGCTTGAGGATCCAGGAGAGGAGGGTCTAGTATGTATGTAGGGGGCAGACAATCATGGTCAGAGTGGTGCAGGGCTGGCATGGTGATCTTCGATAGAGATTAGCATGGGACCCAGGGATTGCAAGATTGAGAATTTCACTGACTGACAGGGGAGAGTGGACCATTACAGGGGAAAGTTATTATAACTTTCCATTGAGCTACAATGTTGAGAGGAGGGCATCGCTTGCGGGTGTCTCATAGAGGTCTTGCAACACCTCATTCTGGCATAAGCATGTGCAGTTGATGGAGGTCGTGTGGATCTTGGTAGAGACTTGGAGGATGGACTCATTCCGAGATGAAGCCATGTGTCATATGCAGAAGACTCACATAGATGGTTTATTTCAGGATTATGCTTTCCAGGGGTAAGCAGTTCATGACTTGTTATGGTACTCAGGGGGAAGAGTGTATGAATGTTCATATTTGCATGGGTTCTACTATGTATCTCACAGGTGGACATGGGATCCTGGTATTTTACTTGGAGGTATTTGGTTATTTCTTGAGGACAAGCAATTTTCTAGCAGAGAGGACTATAATGTCCCCACTTTGGGACATCATCACAGTGCAAAGGTTTATGATAACTAGAGTACCATATGGGTTTTATAGAAAGTACAGGGGTTATTGAGAGGCATTGTGAGGTCCATCTTGCATTTCTCATCATATCTCATCATTATGAGCCATTCCAGACAGGTTGGATTTGGTTTCGTTGCATTCCGATGATTTCCATGATTTTGACTATTTTGAGCTATAAGTCAATTAAATTCACTGAAGAGGTCATTTTGGGCACATTACTTGGAGGAACCTCTCAGTGTAATAGTTCATTGGAATTGGGAGGAGCAACACTACAGGATGGGATGGCTAGAAGTGACTTTTAGTGGCCAGGGAAGCCACAAGGAGAGATAAGGCGCTTTTCAGAGATAAAAAGGTTAATTAATTAATTAAAGTGATTTAATTAATTAAATAAATATTAATAAAATGAAAGTCACTTTGGAGGGACAAGGTGAGACAAAAATTATAAAGGAAAGACAAGGGTCTCTACTCATTCATTCATGTATGATCATATTTTCATATCTGGCTTCTAGCTAGTGAGTGTGGCATTGGGGGTTTTGAGGGTTTTGACTTAACAAACCCTAGAGGATGATTTGGTGGTTGAAAGATTCCACCTAGCTTGTCCCAATTTTGGTCTCGGATATGCAATACGCTCCCACACCATTATAGTTCTAGATCTACTCAATGGCAGGAGGATTCCACATCAGTTACTTGTGCAGATAGAGAGAGCGCGCACCAGTTGGGGGTTTCCAGTAAGGGGGGGCGCACCATTATTGGAGAGAGATTCATTGGAGGTGATTGGAAGGGATTTTGGAGATTCTATCACCTATGTATTCATTGCAAGGCTTTGGACATCATATATAGTCCATTCTTGAGGATTTACCATGGCTAGATCATCATCTACAGGTTGGGATGACTTTGGGAGAGAGAGGATGATTTGGTGATTCAGTGATTTGTAGATCTAGGAGGCTATACCTCATATCTGATCTTGAAACTTCTTCCAGGGGTTTGTGATATCCCGATCTATCATTGTGGAGAGTTTCAGGAGATTTGGAGGCCTCATTCACCCAGGCCGAATTATCTAGGGTTTTAGGCATCCAGGGGGGCGCACCATTCAATGGAGGAGTTCATATCCATAGGGTTTGAGAGTGACTTTGGAGATTTGGGAACCTAGGTTTTCCTTACAATTGCCTGATCTATCAGTTGGCATATTTCTTAGGGTGACTGGACACTTTTGGTAGCAGGGTTGAATTGTTGAGGAGCTTCAGCATTCCAGCGGGACGTGGCAACATTCAGTTAGGGATTTTGCACTTCATACGACCAGATCTACCTCGGTATTGGTCTTCATCTCTTATCCAACCTTTGGAGGCTTATTTTTTATTGTCGAGAGATTTTTGTAGCAGCTCATATTTCTATCTTGGAGCCATCTGTTGAGCATTCCAGATCAACATCTTCATTATAGTAGGTTTCTCTATTTCATGAATATAATCATATTTGGAATGTTTTGTCTTGTTTATCATATTGCATATGGTTGAGGTATGGTCCATGGTTATATATTCTTGTTTATAGTTGTATACACACATATAAACACATCAGTAAACCCTAAGGCCGAAATCAAGAGGCCATTCAACAATTAACACATCTAAACAAGTAGGGAAGTAAAGTGTTTGACAAAATGCCACAACCAGAAAAGTTTTAAAAGACACAAAAACCGAGATGATCCTGGCATAATGGGTTGGGATCATTACATTGAGCACAAGTGTTGCTTCAAATCATCGAACTCTTTTGTTGCAACTGACCCCATACAAAATTTACCTTTCCACAACCCTTGGTCACTTGGATAAGGGCCCATGCAATATGGGAGAATCCTAACATGAACTTGTGATAGAAATTGGCAAGGCCTAAGAATCTTTGAAGCTCAGTGAATGTGGTCAGAGATTTTCGGTTACGAATGACCTAAATCTTGGTTGGATTGACATTCACTGCATGCTCATCAACAATGTAGCCTTGATAATGGACCTTGTTCATGCCGAAAAACATTTTTCCAAATTTGTATTTAGTTTGTGTTGTCACAGATTGTGCAAAACCTGTTGAATATGTTGCAAGTGTTATGCCCAACTCTTGCTAAATATAAGGATGTCATCCAATTATACCACCACAAAATAATTCATGAAAGGATGCAAGATATCGTCCATCATCCTCATGAAATTTGTTGGGGCATTCCTCAAGCCAAATGCCATGACCAACCATTCAAAAAGGCCTTCTTTTGACTTAAAGATAGTCTTTCATACATTAGTATGCTCTATTGGGACCTGGTGGTAGCAAGTATTCAAATCAATATTACTGAAGTATTTGTCCCCCTTGAGTTGGTCAAGAAGATTATCAATTCGAGGAACTTTCGCCTGATAATCAATGCAGATTCACCAAGTCCCATCTTTCTTCTACACAAGAATGATTAGGCTTCCACAAGGTGATAAGCTTGGTCAGATGTGCCCCTTTTCGAGTAGCTCTTGGATCTAGCACTTGATTTCCTCATTTTCTGACAGAGAGTAGCGATAGAGTGGACCATTGGGTAGCAATGTATCATGGGTCAGATCGATTGAATGCTTGACCTAACAATTCAGAGGTACCTCAATATGTGAGGAGAATATGTCTTTGTATTCTTCCATGACCTTATCCACTTTCTTTTGTTGTGTGGAGAGACCTACCATGGAGGTCATGGATTTGGTTGCAACCTTGCACTCTGTAATACCCCTTAAATAAAATATTTGGCATGTTAATAAATTTATTTAATTGGAAATTCGAATGTAGAATTAGATGGTAAATTTGATTGGTGTTACTTTAATTATCGTGCAAGACAGTGACTTGCCAGGTGTCCTTAGTTATTGGACAGATGTAAGAGACAATACTTTTATTAATTAAATGAAGAAAATAGAAGGAACAACCAAGTTAAAAAGAGATGATCATGAATCCATGAGTGGGGAACAAGTTAGAGATGACCTTGAGAAAAAAGGGACAAGTGTAAAAAGTCAATTTTGATGATTGACACACCCTGAAAATCAAGGATTTCCAAGGCTAGGAATTTACAAAGGAGGGAAAATAGCTTAGAAAGAAAGRAAGACTTAGGAAAAKAATATAAACACATGTGTGAKGAGSCAGGACACTTCTTAGCATGTGGAAGGGAGAAGGAAACATTTCTCAAAAYGTTTCTCAGGAAAACAAAGGATACTTAATGGTTGTTGTGTGAGCATGAAAGTGTTAGGAAACTAGAGAAATACRAAAKGAATTGTTGGACAAGGARGCTTAGTTCRCCCTTATGGATTCATGATCACGATCRRGGGTGACTGGATTAAGTGTCTTGGYTGATCCACTGTAYGCTTGGGTGGAACTTTGTTGTTCCTCCTATTTTCCTAGGTTCCATATATATATATATATATATATATATATATATATATATATATATATATATTTATTTATTTATTTATTTATTTATTTTTCTCTATCATTACATTCATGTTTAATTGTATGTTTCATATGCAYATGTTACTGAATGTTACCAATATTATTATAATAGAACCACTGTGGAAAAAAGACATGAATTAACATATCTATGGCTGAGTAATATGATGGATACAATAATACTAGAATGTGAAAGAAAGCATAGACGTTCAAAACATGTTGAAACAACAATGTGGTAAATTTGTATATGTTTCCTATAGTGGCAATTTCGATAAGCATAAGTAAACATATGATAATTTCATCAAATTATTTGCAAAATCAAATCAGAATCTATAAAGATAGTATTCAGTGAAATCCTTTACTATTGTCTTTCCTTTCAAATATTACATGTTTATTAGTGTCATCATTCTTATTACAATCACAGACATCAGGCAATGTATAAAGTTCGATTATGAAAAAATGTTACAGACATCATACTAAAGAAGTATTAATTCTATGATTTCTTCCTCGTGAGATTAAGGAAAGGAACTCGAATACCTTTTCCTATCCATTTCTTCAAATCCACTATCCATAAATAAATATCACCTGCAACAAAAACATATGATGTAAAATTAGTCTATATGCAACGAACTTGTTAACTAAAGAAAATAAGTACACATATGGAAAGTTGAGAGGTGTTTACTTATACCTGTACATGGAGAAGGCCAAACCAAAAGGTGCAATCTGAATGTACTGGAAGGGGAAATATTGAGCTTGAAGTTTTTATGGGTCCTCACAAAATAGAGGCCCATCATTAGTTTGGTATCTTTATGAATCTGCTAATAAAGATAAATCTACTCTATAAAAAATATCAAATCCTTTTGCATGGAAAGTAAAGTAAAACACAAAGGTCTTTAGGAAAGCGTTAAGATTCACCATCTTGGGAACTACAGACCAGACAAAACCTTACTCGCATTTCACAAGCGCGCTAATAATTCGAGTAAAATTTTAATAACGAAATTATATTCCCGTATGTATTTTATATGCATGCTTTAATACATGTGAATATGTAATTATAGATTAGAAATCATGGTACAAAGAGTTTTAAAGAGATTCTCTGTGAGTTATGTAATGTAAATATGGATCAAAATAATCAAGGTAGAATTGTGTTGAAACAAACAAAAGATACACGAGAAAATCGAATAATGAAGTTGACTAGAACCAAACCAAAGATCAAAACATTGGGTTATGTAATTCCCAATACAAACATTACACAATATAAATGCTTTCCATAACATTTGAGAAAGTAAATGAGACCAAAATATTCTATATCCATAGGTTAGGAGGGTTGTCACATGGGGTGAGTTCGACCTCCTCGGTCGCCCTGTTTGAATTAAAGGTCTCGATTATACAACTAAAGTCCAGTTTGATATAATAGCTAATAACTCAGCTCAAACCAATAGTTACGGTAAAGGTAACATGTAACTAATGGGCTTAAATACAACTCTAAGATGAGTAATGGAAGATCTCTGCAATGTTTTGCAAATCAAGCATAACATATCAAATTTACCAGATATAAAGTGATACATAAAAAAAAGTGTACATCAAATTAAATAAGTAGACAGAGAGAGTGTTATCAAAAATAACGAATAACCAGGCTTGAAGATATATAAATATAATACACATGAACTTCAAGGAATGATTCATCTAATGAACATAGATTTAACCCTCTTATATTCTTTTTAACCTTTTCGAATCAAGTATTAATGTATTCCTCGAAGAATTTCGATGGAAGATATAATGCTTACTGGATAGGAGGAAAGGACTAAACCATGGTTGCTAGAGACAAATAGTGCTCTGAAGAATAAAAGTTACCCAAGATATGCAACAGACTCCTCGATGAGTGTAACCCTCGGTTGGAAAGAAGAAAAACTACAGAACTCGGTGAAGGATTAAGTCATGGATAAGATTTTGACAAGGATTGTGATAAGTCTCAAGACTAGGTAGGAACAAGAATACTGGGTTGTAAGCCATGGGAGCTTCGCCCTGCAAGAAACCTCTTACAGAGAATATTGTTGAGTTTTACCAAAACAAAGAGTAAGTTTTTCCATAGTAACGAAAACCTCTCCAAAATCAATTCTCTGACAAAAACTTTAATGAAATTAACCACGCAAAGTATAAAGGAAGGTGGCTAGGTTAAGTGTCAAGTAGTTAAATTCCCAGGCACGTGAAGTAGCATAGTTGGAGGCTTTGGATAGTGACCTAGGGGATCAACGTGGTAAAAAATGTCATTTTCAAGTTGCAAGTTTTAAATTATAGAGGAAGGACTTTGTGACACATTGTTATGGAGGTCGTAAGGTGACTGGTGAAGACCAACATGGTTCAAATCGTATTAATTACTTACCCTGCAAGTGAAATAGCTCAAACTTGTCATAGCATTACACTAGAGTATATGGTAGACGTGTATTCCTAGGATAACCCAATTATAACATTTATGAAATGTTTGATGACTTGAGTTATGTTTTAAATACCTTGGAAAACCCCCACAACCCTCTTATATATATATATATATATATATTAATTATATAAGTAAACATATGCATATAAGCCACTATAGGTAGTTAGTGGACTTGAAAGGAAATATAGATAAGATATATATATGTGTGTATCTATATATATATAAGTAAACATATGTATGTAAGCCACTTGTCACACACCCATGACAGGCATAATAAAATTTTCACTTTTTCTCAGGGGACAGAATCCTCAAATTCCTACAGGGGCCTAGCATAGGCTAGCTCTTCCCTTATCCTCCTCCATGTGACCACTACCCACGACCATAGTCTTAATTTAAATGGCGCATTGCATTTCGTGACTTCAGAACTTCTAATGCAAGGTGCCCTATCTCCTCCAACTCCCAAGTTCTGGAAGGGGCTTAACGACTACTAGCTCCCTCTGCTCACATGACCATTTCCATGACCACGGGCTTAACCTAAACGACACGTCACATTTCGCGACCTCGGGACTTTCGATGCAAGGAATACCAACTTCTCCAACTCCTCCAAGCCCCGAAACTCGATTAGGGGCCTAGCAAGTGCTAGCTCTCTAACCTATGATCGTGGTGTGACCTTCCTCTAGGACTGGGTCCCAGTTCCCATATTTTTCAAGACTTCATGGTTCGGTGAATCATGAACAATTATTCCTTCCTTCCCAAATCTCCGACTCTCAAAGATCTGATGGATCCAAACCCTTTGCTAACCAACGACCTATATTAAGTCGACAATTTTCCTTCGTGACTCTGGGAAAGTCTTCACTTCTATTTTCCCCGATGACCAATCTCTGACACCATGACCAAGCTAGATCGATGGTTCACAGGTCTCTCTCTCTATCCAACGGCCTATATTTTGCTGGGACTTCGCGTCTCGCAAAGTTGGAAAGGCTAACTGCCTCCATTCCCCCGACTCTCGAAATACTGAAATTTCAAGCGCCAGATCAACAACCTTCAATTCCCATGATCCAACGACTGTAATCGAATCGTGGTTTCATGATTCGGGAGTTGTAACAACTCCATCCTTTGACTCTTCTGATGTTCGCGTTAGCGAAATGTTGAGCGCCCGCCACATATCCCTTCCGATGGACGGTTCCGATTACTTCAGGGATTTCAGGACTTTGACGAGTCCACTCTCCTACCTACACAAGGGTTAAGATCGATGGTCAAGGTAGCTCCCAATGGATCCTGGTATCTATGATCCCGATTTCATTGCTACTTGCGAAGACTGAAGGGGTCGAGGTGTTAACGCCTGTGCTCCTCCTCTAGATCCATTGGTCCTAACAGACCTGGGATACTTTCGAAAGGATCTCGTCTATGCGTCTATGAAATGAAAGGATACTCCCTTTTGATAATTGGATTTTCTATCCTTTCTAAACTTAGGTAACGAAATTCAATTTCTCGGAGCTTCAAATTCCCACAACTTTCAAACCTTCGAGAGTGAACTCCTTCTTGCATAGGTTTTCCAGACCCGGATCACATGAACCTTCAGATGGTTCTTTGGAAATTATCCCTAATCTTAGTCGAGTTTATGGATAAGGGATTGGGTACTTTTAAGAGTCCTTAGGCTACTGACCTGAATGAAGTGCCTTCCTAACTCACCGAGTTATGAGTTATGACACCAGGGTAGGGTAATCTCATGGGTTTATTGTAGTGGTAGCCATACCAAGGAGATTACTTTGAATTTGAGACATGATGCAATTCCTTGGGGAAGGTGCCTTCGAGGGATTAAACCAGAACACCAAGAGAATCAGGTAGATGGGACAATTCTCAGTGGAACGGACTCATGCTTCGGACTTACTCATTTTATACAGAAACCAATTGTGGCATATACATTCATTATTTCCAATCTAAATTACTAGGAAATCATAGCATACAGAAACCATTTATGGGCATATAAAATGAGCATGTAATCCATAATATTCAATTCAAAATACAAGGCATAAAACACTTATCAGAACCACTAGGTGTGATGCGACTACTGAGAGGGGTGCTCATTTCCACCCAACCATAGGCTCAGTCACTCCCCAATGGATTTATCACTGGCCACCCCCAAACTTAGGCCACGATGCTCTGAGACTCAATCTCTTACTTCCAGCTCAATGGAAGTTGGGGATGAAGGTTACTCTCCTTCTCCCAATACATGAATAGATGAGGACGAAGGTTAATCTCCTTCTCCTAGATATGTATCTATTCTCTGTGATCATAACTCATTTTTAATTCTTTCCATCCTTCCTCGGACCCAAGAGTTTTTTCTCTCATCTTTTCACTCTTCGCAGGCTACTCCCCTGTCCACCACGCTTTCCTTCTTGCCCTCAACAAGATTGTATGTGGCTCAAACCCTCTCCATCCATGGTCAGGTCTAGAAGCCATCCAATGGGTAGTCTACCCCATCCCTCATTAAATCTTGAGGATGCCCTTCCCACCTGCCAGCTTGATGAGAATTCATTTATGGGCAGACGGTTGTTCTGATATGAGCAACATTAACTCCAGTATGGTACTAGTTTGATGGAGGATATCGCAACCATTCTGGGTTCCCTCCATCACCTTTTCATTAGCAATTGTGGTCTCTCTTTCTTAGCACATCCCCTCTCTCAGCAGTCACGCAACACGTTTCCATTATCCATCCAAATAACATGATTTACATTCATCGACCTTTATACAAAGGTCCACCAAATTAAACATTCACACTTTGAGTTTTCCATAGTTTCTGGTCAATAAAGTTATATTTACAGACTGGGGGAAACAAGGTGTTATAATTCCCTCCCCCTTAAAGGAATCATCGTCCTTGATGTTCTATCTACCAATATGATATGTATGTATAGGAGTAAACAAAATCGGGTATGCATGTTTCATGGAATCTTCCATTTCCCACGTAGCCTCATCCTGGCCAAAGTGTTTCCACTGCACCTTGACCTGCACAATGGTTTGATTCCTGAGTGTGGTTTCCTTCCTGTCTAGTATGCATTGGGGTTCTAGAAGGAACTCTCCCTCCAGCTCCACCTGGATCACAGACCAGTCAATTGTATGATTAGCATCATGTATATATTTCTTCAATAAGGAAACAAGGAAAACATTATGTTCCTTTACAGTGGGAGGAAGTGCTAGCCTATAGGCTACAAGTCCCACTCTATCTAGGACTTCAAAGGGTCCACAATACCGAGGTTCCAACTTGGCACAGGCTCCCATTCTGAGGGAACTCTTCCGGGGTCCAACTTTGAGATAGACATGGTCTCCGACTTTGAACTCTTGGGGAGTTCTCTTTCTGTCGGTGTAACTTTTCTGTCGGTCCTGAGCAATTTTAAGATTTTTCCTTATTTGTACTACTTACTATTCCATTTCTTTCATCATGTCCGGTCCAATTGTAATTCTATCCACTGGATTACTCCAGCTGACTGGGATGTTGCACTATCTACCATAGAGGGCTTCAAAGGGGCTCATCTTTAAGGATTCCTGATAACCGTTGTGGTAGCCAAACTCTACCAATGGTAGGTAATCTTCCCACTTCTTAGGCTGATGCATTACATGCATTCTTAGCATGTGCTCTAGTATTTGGTTTACTCTTTCTGTTTATCCATCAGTTTGAGGGTGATAGGTTGTGTTGAACAACAATTTAGTCTCGAAACCGATCATTAGAGATTTCCAAAAGTTTGAAGTGAATTTGGTATCTATGTCAGATACAATTTCTTTGGGCATGCCATGTAATATGAATATCTCCTTCGTGAAGATGTTGGCAATATCTATTTCCTTGCAAGTTGATTTGACAGGGATGAAATGGGCATACTTACTCAGTTTGTCCACCACAACCATGATGGCATCATTTTTCTTGGTCGACTTTGGTAATCCGGTGATGAAATCCATGGAGATGGTTTCCAGTTTCCATTCTAGAATTGGTAGGGGCTGTAATAATCCTGCTAGATGTCGGTGCTCTGCCTTAACTTCTTGGCATTCTAGGCACTTAGCTAGATAGTTAGCTATGTATTTCTTTAACCCAGGCCAGGAGAATTGTTTCCTAGTGGCCGTGATCATCTTCTGATATCCCGGGTGACCAGTATACGGTCTCTTATGCAGTTCATCCATTATGAACCTCTTCAAGTCGTCACAGTTCAGAATATACAATCTGTTCCTGTAAGTCAGCAGCCCTTCCTCAAGCATTTGGTAGCCTTCATACTTCAGCCTTGTAGGTTTTTGCCTTAGGTATGAAGTCACGGTCTTAAAGAATGCATCTGTCTCTTCTGCATTTTTTATTCTCTCCCTGACATCTGTTTTGCAGGTTCTTATTGCTGTTGGATGAATCATTTTTATACTTCTACTAAGGGAATTGACCACCCTATTTTCCTTTCCTTTTATATGTTTGATTTCGAAATCGAATTCACTTAGGAGAGCCATCCACCTTGCTTGCCTGGCATAGATTTTTGGTTGCTCAAACAAGTGTCTCAATCCACAATGATCTGTCATAAGCACAAATATTCTACCCAAGAGGTAGTGTCTCCACGTTTTTAAAGCATGTACTATGGCAGCCAACTCTAGGTCATGGGTCACATAATTGATCTCATGTTCATTTAATTTTCGGGACGTATAGCATATTACACGTCCTTCTTTCATAAGGACTCCTTCAAGTCCTTCCTTACAGGCATATGTACACATAAGGAAATCATTATCCGGGTCCACAATCTTTAGCACGGGTGCATGGGTCAGGAGGAATTTTAGTTCCTGAAATATTTCTTCACATTTTGATGTCCAAATGAATTTAGCACCATTTTTCTGAAAGGTAGTGATTGGACAACCAATCTTGGAAAACCCTTTTATGAATCTTCTATAGTATCATGCTAAGCCCATAAAGGACCTAATATCAGATACATCTTTCGGGGTAGGCAATTCCATAATGGATCTGATTTTGTCAGGATCTACCACCACCCATTCCTTAGATATGACATGGCCTAAGTAGTGGAATTGATTTTGAAAGAAATCGTACTTGCTAAACTTAGCGTAGAGATGATTCTCCCTCAGTACTTGAAGTACGAGTCTAAGATGTTCTTCGTGCTCCTCCCTATTCTTGGAGTATATTAGGATATCATCAATGAAAACCAATACAAATTTGTCTA
>ML782632.1:334829-353808 GCA_009831015.1 Picea engelmannii | reverse complement strand
ACACTGACTAATGGTTGGCTTTGGGATTGTTACCCCTGAAGGGACAACAAGATCCATACAAACAGATGGCTAAAGGGAATTGTTGATCAAAACCACTAAATCTATTATTATTAGTGATGATTGATTATTCACTTTATTTCTCAAAAACAATTATTAGAGAGCATGTAACCACAATGGCTAATGGTTGGCTTTAGGATTGTTACCCCTGAAGGACAACAAGATCCATACAAACACATGGCTAAAGGAAATTGTTGATGAAAACCACTAAATCTATTATTATTAATGAGGATTGATTATTTATTTATTTCTCAAAAACATTTACTAGAAAACATGTAAGAGAAAAAATCCATCATGCATGAATATGATCATAAAAATAATTAAATCAACTTCTCTATAACTTACCTAAAAATCTCATACATACATCATAAATGTTTCTCCCAACATTCAAGAATGTAAAAGATATGTCTCAAAAATCTTAGGATTAGAATAAGCACATGAAAATAGAGGTATGGAATCATTACCAAAATACTTTGCAAGAAAAGAACATGAGGAATGATATTTTAAAAAAAATTATAATATTTTCTAACCTTCATAAATAACAAAAGAATTTTAAAAATTACATTTTTATAAAGCTTATTTTTTAAGTAATAATTCTATAACATGTTTAAACCTTTTAAAAGGGTTTAATTTTTATCACTACTAGCTTCCCCTCATTTCATAAAAAAATAAAAAAGAGTGAACTTGCATAGATTACAAGAAGTTATTGAAATTAATAAAAACTAAATTAATTAGTGATAACTTTTTTTTTCACTTTGTATAAATAGAATTTCATTTGAAATTATAATTTTATTTGAATAATAAAATTTAGATTAATTTTTATATTTAATTTAAAATTATTTATATAATTAAAATTTCCAAAAACTAAATAAGATAAAATTTGACTTAGTTATTTTTTTTTAAATTTATTTACTTGATAATTTATTTCATTAAAAAAATCAAATATCTTACATACTCTTTATAAATTCTTAAATAACAGGATTTATAGTCTTACTTGACTAATAAAAAATTCTATAATAATACTGTCCCACATTTTTATTTAAAATAACTTTGTTAACCCATTTAAACCAACCAAGACAAAAATTTGTTTAATAAAAAAAATAAATCAACAAAACAAATTAAATTTATTCCATAAACTTCGACTACTTAATCGATTGAATCAACAGAAGCAAAAGAAACAACTGGATCTGGGTAAATAACCATTGATAGTAACTTATCTTAGGTAACCTGGATAGTAGCTTGTTTATTCACGTCGCTACCTTATCTAAATCATAATAAATCATGCTAACAACATTGATATGGGCTAAGGTAAAATCCATCCTATCATCTATTTTAATGGGCAGAAACTTGTATAGTCCACCCTTTATAAATTATGCTAACAATATTGATTTGAGCTACCATCAAACCCATCATATCATCTATTTTATGGGCAGAAATTTGTCTTAGTCAACCTTCAAAAATTGTGCTACCAACATTGATATGATTACTGTCAAACACATTCTATCATTTGTTTTAATGATCAGAAACTTGTCTTATCTATCATCAAACCCATCCTATCTATTTAATGGGTAGAAGCTTGTCTTATCTACTGTCAAACCTATTTTATCATATGTTTTAATGTGTGGAAACTTCTTTTATCTAACTTTTATAATTTCGATAAACATTATAAATTTGATAAACAATATGCAAAATGCAACAAAACATTTAATACTATATATATGATAAGATATATACAGATTGATTTAAAACACTTTTACATCAAACCGTATATATTCCAACATATAAATCATTAAATACTTCATAAAAATCATTAAATACTTTACTAAAAAATATATATAGCATGATGGTAGGACGACTGCATATGGCTTTAGTAGGGTCAGATCTTGACATCTTCTCCGGTCTTTAACCCATAAATTTTACTACCAACATTGATATGAACTACCATCAAACCTATCCTTTCATCTGTTTTTATGTTATTGACCCTTCAAAAATTCTGCTAAAACATATTATGCTAACATGTTTTAATGAGCAGAAACTTGTCTTATTGACCCTTCATAAATTTCGCTAACAACATTGATGTTTACCCAACCCCAATAACATTGAAATTCGTTTCGGCTTTGCTTCGCTGGTCTTAATCGTCATTGCACGTTTATAATGCACTGCAATCAGAAGAATTAAGTGTATCTACTTATTAATTCATTTCAACATGTCCGCTGTATGTTGTCTCATCCTTTCTCCTTCCTTTGTAAATACATTGTAATAACAAAAAAATTAAGTTTATTTATTTATTTATTAATTTACTTTTATTTATTTTTAATTAATGTAAATTGTTTAGTAATTTATTTTTATTTATTATTAATTATTTTTATTAATATAAATTGTTTCAATTATATTTATTAATAATAAAAATCAAAATTAGTTATTTATTAATTTATTTTTATAATTTAATATTTTTTTATTTTAATAATTTTTATCTTTCTATTATAAAAATAAGTTTATTTATTTATTTTTGATGTAGGTCCTCTCATATTTTCTTGTCTTAGACATCCTTACCATGGAACATAAGCCAATATTACATTGCAATCATAAAAATTAACTTAATTTATTTATTAATTTACTTCAACAAATAAAAAACAAATCCAGTGTTTATTTTAGCTGGCGGCACTTGCCTCATCTTTGGCCATTGTTTCATCTCTCCTCGTCTCAGTCGTCTCTGAAGTTTTTCTGTCCAAGGATTGGCAAGAAGTTGGAGCATTTAGTGTTGTATGATTTTAATTTAAAACTTGTATATAATAAAAGATTAGGGTAGATTCATTTTAACTCTATATCTATCATATACCTAAAAGCATCAAATTCTTAGAGATGCATTTTTTTTTAAGAGTACAAAACTTATAGAAATAGTTGCATCTTGAAAGATTTGATGTATCTAGACACATGATAGATATCTAGAAGATGGATCTAAGCTAGTTCTTAATATATATATATATATATATATATATATTCCATGTGTGAACTTCATGTTGAGAACTGAAGAAATTGCACATCTCCCTCATACTCTACTCACCATTCAATGACACATCTCCTTCGTAAGAATTTTTTTACTTTCATTTACTCTCTCTATACAAAGTTGATATGAAATTATTTTACCTAAAGGTCAATCTTGATAGAAAATTATTTTACCTAAGGTGGATGTTAAAATAAGTAGACATAAAAATATTTTATTTATGGTACACATTGAAATAATTTTCTTCTTATAGCATTAAAAGAATTGTGCATTGGGAAGTAAAGAACCTATTAATGAAGTGTTTACTTTGAATTACTCTATCACTTTTTCTATATATAAAATTGATATAGATATTGAAATACTTTATTTATGAGTGATATTGAAATATTTTTTTTAAATATCATGTGTTAACTCCATGTTGAGCAATATTTCAAAAATAACTTCTTAAAACATTTCAAACTCCATATAAAATTCAACCATACAAACATAAAATTTAAATTTGTTGTTTCAAACTCCATATAAAATTCAACCATACAAACATAAAATTTAAATTTGTTGTGTGTAAAAGAAGAAGTATAAACTTGTTGTGTCTAAAACAGTTGTCATTCAAACTTAAATCAACCTACTCACTTAACATGGAACAACTTTTCAAAAATAACTTTTTAAAACATTTCAAACTCCATATAAAATTCAACCATACAAACATAAAATCTAAATTTGTTATGTAAAAAAATAATATGAATTTGATGTGCTTAAAACGATTGACATAGATGAAGTATGGACATAGACAAAGGATGGATGGAATCTTCTAAATCTTGAAGAACATCATATAAGAAAATATCCAATATTCAAAAGCTTCATTGAAAGAGAAAGTAAAAGAAAAACTCAGATTTGGGAGATAATTAAACTCTATCAAGATTTTCAATCTCAATTTCAATTTTGAGAAATTTCATCTTCATTTCCATTCTTTTTTTTTATATTTTAAGTTAAAAGAGTTGATTGTTATTGGAAAAATCCCAAAATTATTTATATTTACACATAATTTTATACAATTTCAAAAACTTTTACAAGATACGTAACTTTATAAGTTATGAAACTATTAAAAAAATAAAAAATAAAACATATATATAAAAAGACAAAACAAATAAAAATACGTATTTAAGTTTTAACATTACAATCTCCATGTTGAATCACCATTGAACTTAAATTTTATCTTTATGCTCTTATCTCTCAAAGGAGCTACAAGGAAAACATAAATGGATTGGTCTCTTAGTATCAATCTTAATATGCTATTTCAAGTATCAATCTTAATATGTTATTTCAAATTTCAGCAAAAAATTTCATTGATCAAATTCGCACTAAATAAATAATTAGATCACTATACCAATTTTGCAGTTCAAATTAACTTTGAAGGAATAGGTGTTTCATTTCGCATCGCATTGTTTAGGTTGCTATCCTAAAAAGAGACTGAATTGGTGTTTTATTTCACATTGCATTACTTAAGTTGGGCCACGTTGTTTAGCCTCCTAACACCATAAGATTATAATCATATCTATATTATACTTACTTATTTATTGCGGGGAGAAAACCTAGATATTGCCATTAGCTACTATGAGAAATTAGTGTTCTAACTTATAATAGAAGGATGAAGAGTTTCTTAAATACTCCATAATTCACACTTGAAATATTTGGGACGACGTGGTACTCTTACTTATTGTCACTACATCACTTTCCAATAACAATGTGACATTATATATTTAATTACATTATAAATTATTTACTTTTAAATTAAATTAATGATATTTTGAAAATTATGTTAATAATAAAAAATATGTTTTTACAAATTAATAGTAAATTAATAGTTTAGCATGACAAAAATATAAAAATTTCAATCTGACTTAAGAAAAATGGTCATGACAAACATTTTGTTCATCAAACTTTAACCTTGACTCAAACTCAAAACCTAACAAGAACCTGACTCCAACTCAAAACCTAACAAGAGCACATCTATCCCAAAGAAAAAGTCAAGCCCATCTTGTGGAACTCATCTTAGTCGTCCTTGCATGGGCCATATGTCATTACTACACTCGATTACTTGTCTTACTTAGTCATGCGTAGGATATGCACGATCATCCTATTGACGACCTCGGTTTGGCCATCCTGTTGGGGGTTGAAGGTAGTGTATTTGGTGAGCTTAGTGTCCATCTGTGACTAGAGGATCGACTAGAATGTGTTGAGGAAATGGTTGTCTTGATCTGAGACGATGGTTTGTGGTATCCCAAAATGTTCCCACATTAGTTCGAAGAAGAGCTTGGTAGTGGCCTCCATTATGATGTTTTTCTTGTAGGCGTCCAAAATCACCATCTTGGAAAATCGATCAACAACCACAAAAACACATCCATTTCCCTTCTTGGTTGAAGGAAGGCCCAATATGTAGTCCATCGACATGGATTCCCTGGGCATATTGGGACTAAGAAAATGAGTGTATATTCCTTGTTTCTTAATGACCGGTTTAGTAACGACACAGGCCGTGCAGGACCTGATATACTTGTTGACATCATGTTGAAGTTTCGACCAATAGAATTGTTGTTGCAACATTGCCATTGTATTTTCTATGTCAAAGTGTCCTACCACCTGACTGTAGTGATCTTCCCAAAAAATATTTTCTCACTCGCTTGATGGGAAACAAATATGGCCCATATGGCACAACAACCCACCCCAAAAATGAAAATCATTGACATATGTGTTTGTGCCCAACATATGGTAGGTAGTGACGAAGTCAGAATCTCCCTCATAGAGTTGGGGCCATCTGAAGGTTTCATGTATGCAGGAGTGTAGCACCATGGTTAGCGATGCAACTGAAGGCCGACTGAGGAAGTCAACGGTGTGTTTGGTACTCCATGTCTTATACTTGATGTTGAGATGGAACTACTGCAAGTATGTGGACCACTTCTAATGGTGGTCATTCTTTAATTTTCCTTGTGTCTGCATGAACTACAAAGGCTTATGATCAGTGTGGATGATTGTCTCTTTCCCGAGAATGTAATGCCTCCACTAGCAGTAGGATTGTACAATGGACTACATTTCTTTGTCGTAAGTGGGGTACTTACAGACGATATTCAATAGTGTCTCACTATTATAGGCCACATGATGTCCATCCTTAGTTAGAATTGTTCCCACAACATAGTCTGAATCATTTGTCTCAATCTCAAAAGGTTGTTGCAAGTCGGGTAACGAGAGCATTGGGGCTGAGCACAAGTGTTGTGTCAAATAATCAAACTCTTTTTTTCCAACTGAACTCACACAAAATTTACCTTGCCACCACCCCTGGTCACTTGGATAAGGGCCCATGAAATATTGGAGAATCCCAACATGAACTTGTGATAGAAATTGGCAAGTCCTAAGAAGCTTTGAAGCTCAGTGAGTGTAGTCGGGGATTTCGAGTCACGAATGACCTAGATCTTGGCTGGATTGACATGGACCGCATGTTCATCAACAATTTATCTTAGGTAATGGACCTTGTTCATGCCAAAGAAACATTTTTCCATATTTGTATATAGTTTTTGTTACCGCAGATTTTGTACAACCTGTTGAATATGTTGCAAATGTTCTGCCCAACTCTTGCTAAATATAAGGATGTCATCCAAATACACCACCAAAAAATAATTCATGAAAGGCTGCAAGATATCGTCCGTCATCCTCATGAAATTTGTTGGGGCATTCGTCAAGCCAAATGGCATGACCAACCATTCAAAAATACCTTCTTTGGACTTAAATATAGTCTTTCATACATCAATATGCTCTATTGGGACCTAGTGGTAGCGAGAATTCAAATCAATCTTACTGAAGTATTTTTCCCTCTTGAGCTGGTTAAGGAGATCATAAATTCAAGGAATTGGGTATTGGTTCTCGATTGTGATTTTATTTAGGGCCTGATAATCAATGCAGAGTCGCCAAGTCCTGTATTTCTTCCGCACAAGAATGATTGGGATTCCACAAGGTGATGAGATTGGTTAGATGTTCCCCTTTTCGAGCATCTCTTGGACCTGATGCTTGATTTCCTCATTTTATGACAGAGAGCAGCGATAGAATGGCCCATTGGGTAGCGATGTGTCGGTGGTCATATCAATTGAATGCTTTACCTAATAGTGTAGAGGTACCTCAATGGGTGACGAGAATATGTCTTTGTATTCTTCCATGACCTTATCCACTTTCTTCTGTTGCGTGGAGAGACCTACCACAGAGGCCATGGATGTGGCTTCAACCTTCTTCTCTGTAATACACCTTAAATAAAATATTTTGCATGTTAATAAATTTCTTTAATTGGAAATTCGAATGTAGAATTAGATGGTAAATTTGACTATTGTTAATTTAATTATTGTGCAAGACATTGACTTGCCAAGTGTCCTTAGTTATTGGACAGATGTAAGACACAATATTTTTATTAATTAAATGAAGGGAATAGAAGGAACAACCAAGTTAAAAAGAGATGATTATGAATCCATGAGTGGGGAACAAGCTAGAGTTGACATTGGGAAAAATGGGACAAGTGTAAAAAGTCAGTTTTGATGATTGACACACCCTAAAAATCAGAGATTTTCAAAGATGCAAATTTAGAAAGGAGGGAAAAGAGCTTGGAAAGAAAGGAAGACATAGAAAAATAATATAAACACTTTTTTGAGGAGGTAGGACGCTTCTTAGCATGTGGAAGGGAGAATGAAAGCTTTCTGAAAAAGTTTCTCAGGAAAACAAAGGATATTCAATGGTTCTTTTGTGAGCATGAAAGTGTTAGGCAACTAGAGAAATATGAAAGGCATTGTTGGACAAGGAGGCTTAGTTCACCCTTATGGATTCATGGTGACGATCAGGGGTGACTAGATCAAGTGTCTTGGATGATCCACTTTATCATTGGGTGGAACTTTGTTGTTCCTCCTGTTTTCCCAAGTTCCATATATATATATATATGTGTGTGTGTGTGTGTGTGTGTGTGTGTGTGTGTGTGTATTCTCTATGATTACATTCATGTTTAATTATATGTTTGATATGCATATGTTACTGAATGTTACCAATATTGTTATAATAGAATCAGTGTGGAAATAAGACATGAATTAACATATCTATGGCTGAGTAATATGATGGATACAATAATACTAGAATGTGAAAGAAAACATAGATGTTCAAAACATGTTTAAACAACAATGTGGTAAATATGTATATGTTTCCTTTAGTGGCAATTTTGATAAGCATAAGTAAACATATGGTATTTTCATCAAATTATTTGCAAAATCAAATCGAAATTTATAAATATGGTATTCATTGAAATCCTTTATTATTGTCTTTCCTTTCAAATATTACATGTTTATCAGTGTCATAATTCTTATTACAATCACAGACATTAGGCAATGTATAAAGTTCGATTATGAAAATGTGTTAGGGACATCATACTAAAGAAGTATTAACACTCTGATTTCTTCCTCGTGATCTTAGGAAAAGGAACCTAAATACATTTTCCTATTCATTTATGCAAATCCACTATCCATAATGAAGTTGACCAGAACCAAACCAAAGATCGAAACATTGGGATATGCAATTCCCAATACAAACATTACACAATATAAATTCTTTCCATAGCATTTGAGCAAGTAAATGAGACCAAAATATTATATACCCACAGGTTAGGAGGGTTGTCGCATAGAGTGAGGCCGGCCTCCTCGGTTGCATTGTTTGAATTAAAGTTCTGGATTATATGACTAAAGTCCAGTTTGATATAATAGTTGATAACTTGGGTCAAACCAATAGTTACGGTAAAGGTAACAGGCAACTAATGGGCTTAAATACAACTTTGAGATGACTAATGGAAGATCTCTACAATATTTTCAAAATCAAGCATAACATAATGAATTTATTAGATACAAAGTGATACATAAAAAAAAAGTGTACAACAAATTAAATAAGTAGACAGAGACAGTGTTATCACAAACAACGAATAACTAGGCTTGAATGTATCTAAATATAATACACGATGTAACGACCCCAATCATTACGACTACATGCGACGCAAAGCAGTGCATTTTTTTTTTTTAGCAGGAAGGCAATCAACGACAACAATTGATCAACACAACTTGACGATGAATACAACTTATGCATTCAGGAAACATAAAACAATGACACAACATAATATCACATCATGCAACTGGACGAACATGTGATAATCAAGAGACAAATAAAATTGGCTACCCGCCTGACACAATCAAGACAACACCTACAAGCTAAAGGACACATCAACAACCCGACACATCGGCTCGACGAACCGTAACTAGAAACATCTACAGCGCACAAAACCAATCACATTAAGGCGTTACAGAACCAAGTACCAACATCAATTACAACGAACAAATACCCACATCAGGAAGAACAAGACTCCAACCAGGTTGTCATTCGCATCTATCCATCAGGGCGCGTAATGATCCCCTCATCAGGAATCATGTCATCAAAAGGCATTAGGCTTGACAGTAACCATGTCACAACATAACATATCTAGACCTTTAAACCAATCTAAATTCCTCACGTTAGGAGACCAAATCATCTGTCAATAAATACACGAAGACTATACCCAAGCACCCAAGCAAAAAGTCGACAAGACGCAAGGTTACAACACTCAAAACTAAATTACGCAGCTAACCAAAGTATTTATGGTTCCTACAAGGAAAACATGTGTGGTGAAACCACTACAACCAACCACCATTTACAATTAGACATAAGGCACAAGGCACAAAGTAACCAATTAATTGTTAAACTATTAAACGTTTTAGCTAATAAAATTACTGATCCCTCGACCATTAATCTTGCGCAAGCTAATAAACTATTACGCCAATAAACCATTATATCTAACAAATTCTATTAATTCAACATTTATCTCTTTGTCTAACAAATGATAATCCTATTATTTTTTAATAAAAATCAAATAAATTTTTAAAACTTTTATATAAAATAATATTAATAAAAATTATTATTTTCTTTGTATAACAATCTACTTTATTTTCTTCAAGTTCATTTCACTTTAAAGGATATGTTAATTAATGTACCTATTTAGACATTTTAGTTAATGTAGTTAAGTGTATGTTAAAATATTTGATTAAAGTTCAATTATGAATAAAATTTTATGTGAAGTTTGTTCACCTTTGATAAAGCAATATTATTTCAGATAACCTAAACTTTGAAACATTGAAACTAGAATCCAAACATGATGGTTGTAGAAGGGTTTACCTTTTTCAGTGCAGTAGTCACTTAATCCTAGTAATATGCCTATATTTTCTAGAACACAAATAACTTCACTACCTGTTGAATACATTATGAGGTTGTCTATTAAACATATGGCATGTTGTCTATAAAAGTATGATATCGCTGACTACTAATACATGATAGCGTTGTCTAATAAATGAATGATATCGTTGTCCAAATATATGATATGATATCATTGTCTAAATATATGATATCGTTGTGTAAATATATGATATGATTTCGCGGTCTAAATATATGATATGATATTGATGTCTAAATATATTATAATAGAAATCACATTGATAATGGTTGTAAACAAAATCACATTGATAATAGAAATCACATTGGTAATAGTTGTAAACAAAATTGCATTGATAACAAAAATCACATTGATAGAAATCGTTGTCTATTAACACATGATATCTTTGTCTAACCATATCGTTGTCTAACAATTATATTTAAGGGAAAATCGCGGAGTTTAAATATGATATTGTTGTATATTCATATATGTCATTGAGTTAAATAGGATATCGTTGTGCATTATGATATCGTTGTTTAATATTATATTGCATGGGTAATATGATATCGATGTGCAATATGATATCATTGTGTAATATATATCACTTTCAACGATCAATTTTCTATCCAGTAGGAAGTTTATTGATACATCTATTGCTAAAACTTATTGATAAATCTATTGACATCGTTGGGTAAATATGGGGTAATTCGCCCAGAAAATCATCGTGTAGATTCTGTTCAATGTGCCAAGAAAATCGTGGTGTGGATGTTGGGTAATTTTCCAAGAAAATCGTGCTGTGAAGGTTTGGTAATATGCCAAGTAATTAGCTATCTAAAAAGAAAACCGTAGACTAAAAATTCGCAGTTGTAAGTAATATAACGCAAAGATTGGACATTGGTAAAATGCAGAGATTCGACATTGGTAAAATGCAGAGTTTAAACATTGGTAAAACGCAAAGATTAGAGATTTTACCAATCAAAACGTGGTGGTACTCATTCACAGAAACACAAAGATTAATCATTCAACAATGAATCAATAAAAAATGCAGAGATACTCATTCAAAAAGAAGGTGCAAGGATTAGAGATTAATCATAAGAGAAAAACACAGAGATAAGTAAGGGATAGATAGTTGGGTGAACATTTTTCCTTCACTTATTATGCATGCACAGGAAAGAAGGGAATTTAAGTATCAGTATTAAACATCGGAGTGAAGACAGTCGATTAGGCTCCTAGCTGACTACTCAGGCACAGACTAATAACTTAAGGATAAGGGAAAAAAGGTAAAAAAACAATTGTTGTTCATAATAAATCAATAAAAACAAACGCATAGAAGTCATTGCAATCAGAGTTTGGGTTCGCCATGTTAAATCAATTCAAATACAATGAGCATAAGGCTAGTATAACTTTAAGTTATCTGATCATAAAACCCTGGGCTCATCAAGACAATTTGCGGAAAGATAAAAATGAAATCTCTAGATAGTGTTACGTTGATTAAACATAAAATTTAACACAGTAGAAGTACATTACTGAAGGCGTAGGAACAATATTTAAACTTCCATTCAATATAATATGCACATGCTTATCGTAGACAAATGTGAAAGTTTCGAATTCGTTGTCCCGTGTGCGCTCCTTCCAGTTCCTGCTTGCCGACCGATGTGACCTCACCGATACCTCCTAAACAACGCCAGGGGTACTCTTCTTCTCCCTAAGCCCCTCGAGCCACAAAGGGTCCATGCACACAATACCAGAGAATGCTAGCACCCAGCTCGCCTAGCAAGGTCAAGCTACCACTCGTTACCTGAGCTAGGTATCCCAACTCCCACAAGAGAAATTTAATTCAAGATAAAATTTCAGTAGCATAACGTTACGCAAAAAGATGAGATCCATAGTCCTCCTCCTCCATCCTTTTTATAGAGTTTTTAAGTAATCAGTTTCCCCAAATTCTCATTAAATTCCTTTTTCATTTAATTAATTTTGAAAAACCTCCCCCGTACACATGTTGCTTGATCCCCTAGTTGCACCATAAAATGAATTTTATTAATTAATTAAATATTCCTATTTCTTTCACCCACCTAAAAGCGTTCCTAAAAACGTTCCTAGGTGTCCCATTATTCCCTTACAATTCTTAAATGACTTACGCCTTACTTAATTCCTAGTTGAGTTCATAAATAGAAAGTTCCAAAGGCTAGATTCCTTAGTAAGTTAGACATCCATCTTTTTCTTTACATTTCCCCTTTTCTTTAAGTTTCCCCTTTTTCCTTAAGTTTCCTATTTCTTTTAAGTTTCCTCCTTTTTCCTTTTTAACTAAAAAAATATCAATTTAGCAAGTGTAGATAAAACAACCATTTACCCTTTTTAATTAAAAATTAATTTAGCAAGTGTAGATAAAAACAACCATTTACCCTCTTTTCTTTTTAACTAAAAATTAAATTACAAATGTAGATAAAAACAACCATTACCCCTCTTTTTAAAAATTTAATTCTCCAATGTAAATTTTTATTTATTTTTACTTTAATAAATAACGTTTGAATTTCTTTACCCCCTTCTTGTTATATGTCTAAATATTTTTGTTAAGGGGTTCTGCTTAGACCTAGGTTTTACAATCACTAGGTTGGGCGACCTTTTGTTTTTAGGGAAAAATTGTTTTTAAACTTTACTTATCATATCATTCATTTTAAGGCCGACTAGGTCCTAAGGAGGCATATTTTTCTAGGCACTAGGTTTAGTCACTTACTAGTTAAAACTGTGATGTGATCCAAGGGTTCCACTCACCTCTTTCTGTTTTCTTTGCATGACGTTCCCTTCAAGACGCACTACGTGCTCCAAGGGTATCACTCGCCTCTTTTCGTTTCTTTGCGCGACATGCCCTTTAGGACGCACCATGTCATCCAAGGGTTCCACTCACCTCTTAACTGAATTTGGTAGATGTCAAACCCCTGGAGTCAATACTCTGCCAGGTGATCTTGTTGGAGACAAGGGAAGATAATGAATAAGGGCCCTACCGTATTGCGCGCTCCTTAGAATCATCGTGAGTGACTATCACAGTCTTCCCTCACGACATCGTGGGTCTTCTCGAACTAGGTAATCGTTAACCTACAGTTTGAGCCATGACAAGAGTGCTAGTAGGATATGGTGAGGATGCTACCACACCTTTGCCTCAAAGTATTTGGTTGTCGTGCGTGACCCCTCTACTCCAAATGTGAGTCTAGTCAGCAAGATATTGTTAGCCTACATCCATCAACATCCAAATTCATGCACACTCAGGAGAACCCAGTCAATAGCACCTATATATGTAAATACAACAAAATAACATATCAACAAATCCATAATATCTCATAATCATAATCAAAATGAACAATAGTATAATAACTAGGATCACTTGCATGCAAGTGTCCTCAAAGAATAATTTTGCTCAGTGCACACAAGAGAAAGATGTTACATACACCCCCTCTTGGTTTAAACTTTGTCCCGAAGTTTCACAGTATATAAGTGTCGAAATAAGTATATCACAGTATCATAAGTCTATCTATCAAACAAAAATGTAAACTGTTGGCACATATTATATGTGTCCTCCCAGGTCGTTGAGTGCGGACTATAGTTGTCCCACTGGACCTTGACCTAATCTACTGTTCGACGTCGTAGTTGTCGAATGCGATGGTCCAGAATGCAGATTGGCTCAGTCGTGAGCGTACTCTCATAAGATACCTGCAAGGAACTCATGTCAATAACATGTGTAGGATCACTAATATAATTTTTCAAAATAGATATGTGAAAAACATCGTGCATACGCCTCAAAGAGTTAGGCAAGGCTAGTTGATAGGCCATAGGCCCCTTCCTTTCCAAAATCTCAAAAGGTCCCACAAACCTAGGAGAGAGTTTAGCACCCTTCCCAAACTTGATTGAACTCTTGTGTGGTTTCATATACAAGAATACTCGATCCCCAACCTCGTAACTACGATCGACACGGTGCGCATCGACATAACTCTTCTTTCGATCATGTGATTCTTTGATCCTTTGTCTTATGGTTTTAATTTGATCTTCCATTTATTGGATCGCTTCTGGTCCCACCAGGACCTTATCCTCAAGCCGATCCCAACTCAAAGGCATCTGACATGGTCGCCCGTAAAGAAACTCAAAGGGAGCTATATTAATGGTGCTTTGATAAATGTTGTTATATGAAAATTCTACCAGTGGCAAGAACTCTTCCAAACACTTTTGTTGGTCCATAACGTACATATGCAACATATACTCCAAGATTTAGTTTGTTCATTCTTTTTTCCCATCTGTCTTCGGGTGATATGCGGTACTAAAGTTAAGTTTGGTTCCCAAATCCTTTTGGAAACTATTCCAAAATCGTCCAGTAAACACCGCTCCTTGATCATATATAATCCTCTTAAGCATGCCATGCAGCCTCACAATATCACTGATGAAAAATATCACTATGTCAGGTTCCTGGTACATCGTATGCACAAGAATAAAATGAGAACTCTTCGTCAGAGTATACTATCGCGAAAATCGAGTTGTGTCTCCTTCCCATCAGTGGCAATCCAAAAATGAAATCCATCGAAATGACCTCCCATTTTGATTCTGGAATAGCATGGGGTTGTATTAATCCTGTTGGATGTCTATGTTCATCCTTCACCTACTGACATTCTAGACATCTTGCCACGTAGTTGATTATGTCTACCTTCATTCTTTCCAGAAGAATAAGGGTTTAAGGTCTGCCCTCATCTTCATGAATCCAGGATGATCCATGTACACTGCTCTGTGAGCCTCGTTTAGGATCAAACTCCTCAACCCGTCGTTGGGCGGTATATAAATTCAACTTTTAAATCTCAATAATCCATCATTGTCCATAGTAAATCCTTCAAATTTTGGTACCCTCATTGTGTTTTGTCCGATAAAATCCTTGACCTCTTTGTACTAGTCATCGTCACACTGTAAAGTTAGAATATTTTCACGTAGACTCCTCTGAAGAGGCATCACTGAAAATATGTGCGATCTCTGACTCAATGCATCAACCACTATGTTCATTGTTCCCTTTATGTAAGTAATATCAAAATCGTACTCTCTAAGCAATTCCGAACAACGTCGTTGTCGTGCGTTCAAGTCGCTTTGCGTAAAGATGTGTTGTAGTCCACAGTGGTCCATTTTTAGTTCGAATTTCCATCCAATGAGGTAGTGTCTCCAAACTCTCAAGGAATACATAATGTCTAACAACTCCAGATCATGCATCGAATAGTTCTCCTCATGCCTTCTCAACTTTCTCGAGATGTAAGCGATCACTCGACCGTCTTGAATCAAGACTCTGCCTAAGCCTTCCTTGGATGTGTCTGTGCATACCAAGAAGTCTGCATCCATGTCAGGGACCTTTAGTATCGGTGTTGTCATCAACATCTCCTTGAGCCTCAGAAATGCCTCCGTGCATTTCTCGGTCCAAAAAAACTTCTTTTTCTTCTTATACAATTCCATGATCATATTTTATATCTTCGAAAAACCCTCGACGAACCATATATAATATCCCACTAATCCCATGAATCTACACACTTCAGGGACATTCATCGACGCAGGACATTCCATAATAGTCTCGACCTTTGTTGGATCCACAACGATACCTTTGTCGGAGATGACATGCCCTAAGTAGTGAATCTTCGATTGATAAAATGAGTGTTTAGGTAATTTCCAATACAATTTGTTCTCCCGTAGACACTGTAGTACCAAGCGCAAGTGCTCATCATGCTCCTCCAAAATCCTAGAGTAAATCAAAATATTTTCAATGAACACTTGGATGAACTTGTCCAAGTATTCGTGAAACACCTCATTCATCAAACTCATAAATACCCCTGGGGCGTTTGTCTGTCCAAATGGTAGAATAGTAAACTAGTAATGTCCAAAACTCATCTTAAAGAAGGTCTTAGGGATGTCGTCCTCTTTGATCCGTCAGATACATAAGATCTTCAAGTTAGCAGTCAATCAGGGCTTCCCTATACCCTAGATGCAAAGCCTCGTTGTTCTTATTTTGAAAAATGGGGATAGAAACATTCCCTCTAATTATAGGACCATTATGATTAGATTCATTTTAGCCAATATTTATGAAATTATTTTGGAAAATAAAATTAGCCTTTGGCTAGAAATTCACGGTAAAAGAGATCATGGCCATGTTGCATTTAGGTGATATCATTCAATTGTGGATGATATTTTTACATTTAGGATCATTGCAGAAGATGTTTTCAATACTAAAACCAACATTTTTAATTGTTTTGTTGACTTTATAAAATCTTTTGACACAGTTCCCAGGAAAAACCTTTGGAAGAGGTTGGGAGAGACAAAAGTGTCTTTCGAGTTGAGGGTGGTTGCAATAAGTATGTATGAGAACATTATTTCCAAGTTTAAGAAAACTGAGGGATGGTAAAAAAATACTAACTACAATATTCAATTATGTCACCTTTGTGACACTAAGAAGGTCGAGGATGAAAAACACTTTCTCTTATATTGTCTGACATATACCCAGATTAGATCTCAATTTCAAAATCTTTGTCACACTACCAACCTTCCTAACCTTTTAACTCAACAAAAATATGGCGATCTTTGAATGTTTCTCTCAATGTTTTTTTAGCACAGAAACAAAATTCTAAAGAATTTCGAGTAATCTGTTACCCTTTGAAGGTCTGATAGATCAATTCGATCTCAATGGATGTTAATCATCATCATCATCACCACCATCATTTATATTTTGTATGTTAGTATTTTGATTATTATGTTAAACAAATTACTTTGAAGTAAACCAACCAAATCATTTATAAGAGATCCCAAAACAAAAAGATACACAATTATAATAAAAGAATAAATAAAAATGATACATAAATTTATAATAATAAAATTAAATTTTATTGTATTAATGAAGATGAATTAAATGATTTAAAATGAAATTTTAAATGCATTAATGAAAACGACTTAAATGATTTTATTGTATAATTAAAATTTATTAAATTTAATTAAATATAAAGTTCATATTAAATATAAAAATCATATAAAAAAAAATCAATTAAATTCACAATTGATCATAATAATGTTTTCAACCATAAATCCAAAAAGTCATTAATTATTTTTTAATTTTTTATTTTATAAGTCAACTCAAACATGCTTAAGTAGGTCTTTCCTTGTAAAATTGGAAACCTTAGATAATATAAATGTATTTAATAATGTTTATCAATATATATCTTAAATAATAATAATAATGTAAATATTTGAGTACTTAAATAATTAATAATAAATGGATTTATATTATTATGCTTTATTAATCTTTGATATTCTAAAAATAATTAAAGATTTAAGTACTTTAAAAATTAATGGATTTATATTGTATGCTTTGTTAATCTCTCATGTTATAATTGTTGAATGTTGTTATTATTGATGTCAAAGTCAGTCATTGGTGATCAACATGAAGAAGCCTATGCGTTAACTTGAAGGAGTCTCCAAAGTGGTCACCTTATCGTGTAGCTTTAAGCATGGCCCTCATGGGAATACACTTTGAAGAAGCCCTAAAACCAAGTGAGTAATCCCCTAAAGTCAAGTTAAGAAGCCTACAAATGTCCAAGATAAAGATTGCAAGATGGAAATTGTTGAAAGTATTATTTGTGATCAATTTGGTTACCATATCTTTGAGGGAATGTTTACCCTACATAACTAACTCAAATGGAAGAACAACTTACATGGTTGGAAATATTATTTATATACATTTCCAATAGTATGTAGAAGTCCCTCTAACTCCCTAGGAATGAGGAGATAAAAAAATTTCCATTTGACAACCCAGCCAGAAAATTAAGGACAGTTCAATGAGGTCGACCTAGAAACTAAAAATAGGGACAAAACTACTATAAATAAACGATGGATTTTTGAATTTTTAGTGTATCCAAGCTTTTGATCTCTTAGAACAAGTTTGGTAGTGAAGGAACTGGTAGGATAAGGAGCTCTTATGAAGGATATTTTCTACTCTTATGGTGATGTTTTGATCATTGCTATGGGTTCACTATAGTATGGAAGGTTGATTCATTGCACATGGTTCTATGGGGTTTTGGGGGTTTATGTGTTGGCCCATTTGGATCTAGGATATTTATGTGGACCCAGTTTTATGATGTTGACGTATCAATGATAGTGACAAAGGCAGTGATAGTGACAGTGACAGTTTATGTGGACCCAGTTTCTATGTGGACTCGGCCTGATGATAATGATGTATCAATGATAGTGACAGAGACAATGACAGTGACATGTTGATTATTTTATATACATATTTGAGGGTGGACAGAAGGGGAAAATAAATGGGGTTGGATGTGAATATTCTAGGGAGTTGTAACTTCCTTCAGGTTGAAGCCTATAAACTAGGGGGTTGAAGCCTCCTTCCAGTTGGAGCTAGAGAATATTGGAAGTTGTGGCCTCCTATGACTGTAATATTGTTAATATATAATAAAAACATTCATCAAATTCCACATAAATTTGTTGTGCACTTTGTATATCTTCTTCTACTCTTAATTGTATATTGGATTTGTTTATTAGATTGAAAAGTTAAAGTTTAAAAAGTGCTAAGTTGTACTTGATATTTATTCACCCCCCCCCCCCCT
>ML782632.1:297067-320454 GCA_009831015.1 Picea engelmannii | reverse complement strand
TATAATGAAAATATGCTTAACTCATTTACCTTTTTGAGTTTTTAAAATAAAAATAAAGGGGGGGAAAACTTAAAAGAAATATGATTAGGGTTTTTGAAGGAAGGAAAACCTAAAACAAAATGTGATTAGGTCAAAAAGAGGATAAAAGAAAGGGGATGGGGTGAAAGAAGGGGATCTGCTATGAGGTATTGTTATGCTGCCAAAATTACAAACTGGATTGATTGCTTGTGAGGAGTTGGGGATTTTCTCAGCTGATTGAGTGGTAGCTCAGCCTTGGAGGCGAGCTGGGAAGCTAGGTTGTTGTCTGGACTGGGTGTGGCCCCTTTGCGGCTCGGGGGGCTAAGGGGGAAGCAGAGTACCCCTAGCATTTGGCTGGGAGGTACCGGTGAGTCCTCTACAGTCGGCAAGCAACAAGGCAACGGAGCGGCACGGAGCACAGGAGTCATTGCGGCAAGCAACAAGGCAACGGTATGTTCATGTTTTCAGTAGAGTAGAATGCTTAGTTATTTACTGCTAAGATTATGATTGTACTATAGTGAAATTTCATTTCCTCATTCCCTAAACCCTGCAAAACAAAAAAAAATGGGGGTATTTTCTGTAGATCAGTGCTGGTAATCAGCTCTGGAAATTTCCATCGAAGCTGTCCCTGTAAACTGCATTGGTTATTTCGTTTTTACTTATATATTGGGCATTTTTTTTAGTGGGTTTTCTCCTATTACCTTGGGCGTTTTTATATATACAGGGGGTGTTTTTCTTCAGTGGGTTTTCTCTTTTATACACTGGGCGTTTCTATATATATTGGGCATTTTTTCCCAGTGGGTTTTCTCCTGTTACCTTGGGCATTTTTATACATACAGGGGGCATTTTTTTCTTCAGTGGGTTTTCTCTTTTATAAACTGGGCGTTTATATATATATATTGGGCGTTTTTTTCCCAATGGGTTTTCTCCTGTTACCTTGGGCGTTTTTATACATACAGGGGGCATTTTTCTTCAGTGGGTTTTCTCTTTTATACACTAGGTGTTTATATATATATTGGGCGTTTTTTCCCAGTGGGTTTTCTCCTGTTACCTTGGGCATTTTTATACATACAGGGGGCATTTTTCTTCAGTGGGTTTTCTCTTTTATACACTGGGTGTTTATATATATATTGGGAGTTTTTTTTTCTCAGTGGGTTTTCTCCTGTTACCTTGGGCGTTTTTATACATACAGGGCGCGTTTTTCTTTAGTGGGTTTTCTCTTTTATACACTGGGCGTTTTAATCTATTGTTGGGCGTCCCCATTCGTGGCCCGCGTTTTAATCTATTGTTGGGCATCCCCATTCGTGGCCTGGGTTGTTTTGTATTCGTGAAATGTAGTGGACAACATTGGATCCTTGTGGGCTCTCCTCGTAGTGCTTTGGAATTTCACCATTTTACTTCCAAATTGTTCAGTATTCATAACTATTTATGATTCCTTATCAATCTAAACTGTAAATCCAGTTAGCGTTGAAAAGAATTATCAGAACCATTACTTCCAGATTTTCTTATTCTTATTATTGCTAATTGTTATTTATCATCTATTGTCATTGTGGGTAATTAATCGAACTCTATCCACTTAAAAAGGAATTATCATGAGCATTACTTTTCAGATTGTTCCCTTCCTTATTTTAGTTAAATTGATATTTTGTTATATTTTGTCACTTGTTATGTAAATCTCACTGCCTTATTGTTATTACTATCGTACTAGAATTAAGTAACCTCCAGATTTATTACTGCCCAAATGTAACCACCATATTCAGAGATTATTACATTATTACATTTTTACATCACGTTAGGGTAAATGTATTAAAGATAATGTTATGGTAATGTTATTGGAATTTCACCATTATACTTCCAAACTGTTCAGGATTCATAACTATTTATGAATCCTTATAAATCTAAACTGTAATTCCAGTTAGCATTGAAAAGAAATATCAGAACCATTACTTCCAGAATTGTTTTATTCTTGTTATTGCTAAACTGTTATTATCATCTATCGACATTTGTGGGTAAACATTCGAACTCTGTCCACTTAAAAAGAATTATCATGAGCATTACTTTCCAGATTGTTACCTTCCTTATTTTAGTTTAATTGATAATTTGTTATAGTTCGTCATTTGATATTTAAATCTCACTACCTTATTATTCTTACTGCCTTACTAGAATGAGGTAACCTCCAGATTTATTACTGCCCAAATGTAACCGCTAGATTCAGAGTTATTACATTATTACATTTTTACATTATGTTAGGGTAAATGTATTAAGGATAATGTATTGTAAGGTCATTTCAACAAGTTATTGCAATGCTACTACACCATATTAGAATGAAGGTAAGGTAATGCTAATATAACATATCTTCTTAGGATGGAATGTATGAATTAAATGTGAGGAATTGACAGTGTAATCTGATCCAATATATTGGAACAGTCATGTTTTAATCATTAGTGTAATGACCTTGCAGCTTAGATGGTTAAATTGCAAGTCCTTATATCATAATTTAATAATGCTAGTGCTATGGTGATGTCATTGTAGTTATCATGAATTTAGTTAGTGATTTGCGAGGTCCTTATATTATAATGTAATGATGCTGGATTTTATGAAGATGTCATGGCAGTTTATATTTTGATACTAACATATGAGATGAGCTGTGAACGATATCCTATTGCAAGGTAAGTGAGGTAAGTGTAATGAAATTATTCATTCCTGGTATGTTATTGTAGTAATTATGGTTAGTGATAAACATATATCATGAACCGTCCTTGAAATTAAGTACGAGGAGTCACCATGGGTCAGTAAATGGGGCTGGAATTTAGTCGATTTCACATATTTAAGAAGGGGTTGGTAAATCGTCGTCTAAAAGAAGTCAATGGGGTAAATGGTTTGTAATTGAAGTCAATGAGTCCTTTTAGTGGTTGGTCGTGGTCGGTGTCCTTCTAACTTGCGTCTTCCGTCGAGGTCGTGGTTTCCCTTGATATTGTAGTACTTGGTTCTCTGGCATTGCGTGGTTGCTGGTGTCAGGCGGGATATAGACACCTCCTTGTAGCCTTAGTATGTATGTCTGTGTGTGTGATCTTACTGCGTAAATAATCCAGTGTCGTATCAAGAGTCTCGGGCCCTTTAAAGGCAGGGTTTCCACTCTTGCGACACACCTGGCAGAGATTACTAGTTTCTGCCTGAGCAGTCGGCCATGAGCCTATCTGACCTTCTCTCTCTCCAGAGCAGAGGACTAAGATTAAACGCTCTTCTTTCCTGTTCAGAAATAGTAAGATATACTACCATGGATTCTTCCCTCTGCATTCGTATTGTGCATAACCCAGTAAGTCATTAAATGTTTGCATTGTGCGCCTTATGTCTTGGGTCGCTCATCGCTTGCAGCTACTGGTTGTGCGTCTGGTCTTCTTGTTGTGATCATCGTGGTTGCGTCTTGTTAGTCATCTAGTGGGAACGTAGAGTCAAGTGTTTCTGTTACTTCTACACGCACGCACACACCTTAAACACAAAAAAAAAAAATTGCACCTGTTATCAGAGTTGTTGTCATAACCAGGAGGGTTCTTACAATTTGTGCTAATTTTTAGATAAATCCAAAATCCTCGGGACCGAGGGAAACCTGTTAAAGTCTCTCAAATTTTAATTTTAGTATGTAGCTTGTTATCCATCTCTCCTTGACAAAGTTATACATGTGACCATGGAACAAAACCTAGGGATAACCAAAAGTGGGCACTACTCAGACCTCTGGAACTCTGGTGCTTCAGAGGTTTTTAACTTCAACACTCTTGTTCACCCAGAGTGCTACCAACCAAATTCGGTCATAAGATTAGTTGACCAACATTTGTAGGTTAACGTTAATATTCCATCATCCTTGTTAACCTTTAAGAAATTAATCGAATGAATGAAGGAGATTATCCTCGCTCGAGAATCTATAGTGGAGATCCACTGCAGAACTCCAAGCTTCGGGTTTTTCTCTTCTTCATAACTTGAAATTGTTTCACCCAGATCGTCGAACCTATAAAGGACTTGAAGATATGATGGTTTTCACTCCTCCTAAAATCAACGATTTTCGTCCACTCCGGAGTTCGAAACTCCTGGATTTCCTCACTTTTTGCAAACAACAACTGTTTTCCTCTAGAGAGTCGAACTCATGAACTTTCGAAGGACCAAGGCTCATATTTCTTACGTATCTAATGGTCCTCGATCATTTGTTGGATCTATGTTTGAACTTAACTTTGGGACTTCAGAATTCCAAGGTGATATTAATCCTTAGCACCTACACCTTAACTTAGACAGAGAACCGAATCCTGAATAGCTCAGAGATCTATGAACTGCATCCTTTAATCAATTCAGAGACAGGATTTACTCTGGACTTCAGGACTCTAGCAATTCCTTAATGTAGAAATTTCGATACACTTAATTTATTTCCTGCGATTCTCCTGATCTAACAATTATACGCCATTGTTAAATACATAATCGCTTCTACTATTATTCTTGTGGAAAATTAAACCACGATCACAATCACAATCACAAAGTGAAATATCAAGAACACATAACACAGATGATTTTTTGGGAAAGCGTAAAGCTAAAAACCCGAATATCATATATTATGTATATCATGAATCATGAAACAATATCATACAAAACTCTAATCCAAGAGCTCTTAGTACAATACAATCGTCTCACACTGGCATACACAAATTAGCAAATACATGTGCCAATTCCTGTGTCCAGACAACTTGCCTCCTCTGCACAATCTCTGCAATTCAAATTCTCACAATGAAATCATTCATGAATTGCCTAGCTTCCACATGCTCATAAGCATATTCACTACATGTGTGATCAAATCACAACTGATAGCCAAACTGTCCCTTTCACCTGTTATCTCAACTAGGTCTCCACTAGATCTGGCATGCATGTAGTTAACCGTGGCGAATCTTTAGTTGCATGTGAGTTCAATGATTAACTGAACTCTCACTAGTACATGTTTAGTTACAACTAGTACAACTGATCTTAACTCATTTAACTACAATTATAATTTTGTTACAAATCCAACTCACTCAGTTATGAATGAAATAATAGATTAATATTTATTGTCTAATTTAATTAAGGGAAAACTAAATTAGACACATGTTTCTTGTTGACTTTTCAACACTCCCTCTCAACAAGAAAAGGATTATCCTTCACCCCAATCCTGTCTCTATGATATTCGAATTTGCTCCTGGTGAGCGCCTTCGTTAGAATGTCTGCATCCTGATCTTCCATAGGAATGTATTGAAGCAAGATGATCTTTCACTGCACACAATCTCTGAGATGATGATACCAGATATCTATATGCTTAGATCTGTCATGAAACACGGGATTAATCGAGATTTTAATGCAACTCTAATTATCACAATAAATCATTGTCAGATCTAAATGCGAACCAAACAAACCAACCAAGATCTTCCTCATCCAGATAGCCTCACATGAAGCTTGACTTGCTACCATGTATTCCACTTCCGCTGAACTAAGTTCCACGGATCTCTGTTTCCTAATGTACCAAGAAACAACTGTAGATCCGATACTCAAGATCCCCCCTGATGTGCTCTTTCTGTCTGTTGGTTTTTCTGCCCAATCAACATCCGTGAAGCCATGAAACTTCACCTCATCTGTTTGTCTATACCATAATCCATACTCAGATGTGCCCTTCAGATATCTTAGGACATGCTTACCCACCTTCCAAAAGATTTTGGTAGGCTTAACCATCGCTTGACTTAGCTGGTTAACCGCGTAGAAAATGTTTGGTCTGGTATTCACTAAATACATTAGCGAACCCACTAACTGTCTAGAGACAGTAGCATCCACTACTTCTCCATAAGTAGCATCCTCTTTCCTCCAGTTTCCTGGAAGAGGAGTATCCATGGGTTTGCATCCCTCCATGTGAAACTTACTCAGTATCTCCCTTGCATACTTTCCTTGACACACAAAAAGTTCACCATCTTGCTGCCATATTTCCAAACCAAGAAAATAATGAAGAAGGCCCAAATCCTTCATCTCAAACTCCTTTGCAAGGACCTCCTTGCATGAGTGTATAGTCTTCTCATCACCAGTAAGTATTAAATCATCAACATAAAGAATAGTGATTAAAAGCTTACCCTCCACCACAAATTGGTATAGGTTTGCATCTGCTTCACTTTTGGTGAAGCCCAATCCAGTGAAGTAGTTGTCTATCTGCGTGTACCAAGCACGAGGTTCTTGCTTCAGCACATACAATGCTCTTTTGAGTCTACACACATGCGACTCTCTGTCAAAGGTCTCAAAACCTTATGGTTGTTCAATGTACACTTCTTCCTCAATGATCCTGTTGAGGAACATAGTTTTAACATCCATCTGTTGAATGCACCAACCCATCTGTGCTGAGAGTGCAAGGATGGATCTTATGGAAGAGTACCTTGCAAAAGGTGCAAAGGTATCATCATAATCTATCCCCTTGATCTGTCAGAAGCCCTGGGCCACAAACCTGGCCTTGTATTTCTCCACACTCCCATCAATAGCTTGCTTTACCTTGTAGATCCATCTCAAACCTACCACTGATTTATCAAACGGTCTTGGGACAATATCCCACACACTGTTTTTGAAAATGGAGTCATAATCCTCTACCATAGCATCAAACCAAGTGGGGTATTGCACTGATTATTGAAAGGAAGATGGTTCAGTCACAATACATTTGCTCATGAGAGCCATGTATCCAGAAAATCGATCAGGAGACTGTCTCTGTGTGTGCTGTGAAGTAGGGGCTCCTACATTCTGTGCAACATCTAGTCTCAATCTATCAGCTTCCATGGTGCGCTTTCTGCCACTTATGATGGATGGCTCTGCTTGAGTGGTTTCCTCCACTCCATGAACCTCCTCATGTGGTTGATCCACATCTTGAGACTCATTCTTGGGAACCAACAGTGTTTCTTCTACATGCAAGTCTAGCTCCCTCTCAAGCGACAATCACATGGCTTTCCCCTCATCAAATTTTATATCCCGTCGCATAACAGTCATCTTACTGTTCATAAAATACACATGATAATTATGGGGTGTTTCTATGTACCCCACAAATATCCCAACTTCAATAGTCAGTTCTAGCTTCTTCCTGGCATCCTTGTTCACTTGCACAAAAATAGATGAGCCAAAAAATTTTAAATGAGAAACATCAGGTTTATTACCAGTAAAAGCTTCTTCAGGTGTACTCATGCCAAGTACTCTATGAGTACAACGATTCTGCACATAAACCGTAGTATTGCATGTTTTTGCCCACAAATGCATTGGTAGGCCCTGATCATGCAACATTGTTCGTGCTACACCCACGATCGTTATGATCTTTCTCTCCGCGACCCCATTTTGTTATGGGTTATGAGGTGCTATGAGTTCTCTTCGAATTCCTTCTCTGCTGCAGAAGTCTTTGAATTCTTTAGATATGTATTCTCCACCATTATCACTCCTTAGAGCCTTCACTTGCTTCCCCGACTCTTTCTCCACCAATGCTTTAAACTCACTGAACTTTGAGAATGTTTGATCCTTCTTCTGCATGAAGAATATCCAACATTTACGAGAAAAGTCATCAATAAAAATAACATAATACCTATGTTTTTCTATTGAAGCAACCGAGAATGGTCCACACACGTCCGTGTGACTTCTCTCCAGGATCATCGAAGAACGGTTCTCCTTTTCATGAAAGGTGGACTTTACATACTTCCCCAGGGTGCACCCCTTGCACTGATCTAACTGAGAAAGTGTTCCCATTGGAATTCCAACAGATATTTGTTGCATGATCTTCAAGGCTCCATGATGAAGATGTCCCAATCTCCTGTGCCATAATTCACCCTCATCCCGGCTCACCAATGTTTCTGCCTTGCCTATCATGGCACCGCATCCATCTACCTCCAACATGTAGAGATTCTTAACTTGAATCCCTATATTCTTGACTTGACCTGTTGTTTTATGTCGCAGGTAAGCTTTACCACTGCTAAAAACAACAGCATAGCCTCTATCCTCCAACATTGCAACTGAGACAAGGTTTTTCTTTAGACCTAAAACATGCATAACATTTTTCAATTGAAATGGTTTACCTGACTCCCTCTGAAAGGTAATGGTACCAATACCAATTTCATTGTATCGTCCATCATTGTCCATCTCTATATGCATTATGATATCTTTCTCCTCCAAGTCAATGAAAGACTCTTTATCTCTCATCATGTGGAAGGAAGCGCCACTATCCAAATACCACACCGATCCTGATGCACTTGAAGCCATGCATGCGATCAAAGCGAAATCAAGCTCAAATTGTGAGACAAGAGCCTCACTAGTTGCAGATCCAACAATCATCTTGTTCTTCTTCTTATGTGGACAGTTAGTAGCAAGATGCCTATGTTCGTGATAGTGAAAACACTTCACTTTGGACAAATCCAGCTTCTTGACTTTAGACTTGGATTTTGGATGGAATTTCTTCCCGTTCCCTTTCCTTGCCTTGGCAGTCAAAGCACAATCCTCTTCATCATCACGCTTTGATGAATATCCATCTCTGGTGTTCCACCTAAACTCCTCTTGCACTAGATCTGACCATAGTCGTTCCCAATCTGACAATGTTTCCCTTCCATTGACAACGTCTTGATAAATATGCCAACTCTTAGGAAGCCCTAGGAGCGCCAAGATCACCAAATCATCAACAATGATTGTTATTCCCACACTTCCAAGCTCATCCTGACATTGGACAAACTTCATGAGATATTTTGGAATGGTGTCGGCTTTCTCCATCTTGATCTTCCTGAGTTTATCTTTGAGCGCCAATTTCCTATGGTCACTACTATTTTGGAACAAATCTATCAAAACCTTCCACATTGCATGTGGTGTGGTTTTCCCATGGATACTTGAGACAATGTGGTCTTTTACTCCAAACAGAATCCTCCTCGCCTTCGCCACGTTCTTTTTCCATGCATCAAGATTTACAGTATCTTTCTCATCCGGCTTAGGAACATTGTTTTCAATGTAACCCTTGAAGCCATTGTCTTCGAGCACTGCCTCCATCCTGTCCTTCCAAGAAATGTAGTTAGAGATTCCCTCGAGTGCATACTCCAACCTCAAGCCATTGAAAGACATTTCGATCTTGAATCAGTTGTCACACCAAGAAAATCTTGCAAATTTGAATGTTATCCAACCACCAAAACTCAACTCCTGCAATCCCTCTTCCCTGGGAGGTTCGCACCCCACCTGAGAGTAGCCTAAGGGAAGTTCGCACCCTGTGTGTGTGTAGCCCACAAACTTGCCTAAGAAGTTCGCACCCTGCTCCACTATAGTCTGCGAGAATGCCAATGAAGTTTGTACCCTGCTGCACTGTTAGGGTGAGGGAAGTTCGCACCCTACTTCATTGTAGCCTGCGAGAATTCCAATGAAGTTCGCACCCTGCTTTTGTCTAGGGTGCGAGAATTATTGTTCCTAAAAATGATGGTAGTTTTCAGCACTAGGGTTTGCACCCTGCTAGAGACGGCACCTGAGAGAATGAAATAATTTTTGCACCTCACTTATGTGATTCCGTGGCCTTTCGTGGCTCTGATACCATGTAGAAATTTCGATACACTTAATGTATTTCCTGTGATTCTCCTGATCTAACAATTATATTCCACTGTTAAATACAGAATCGCTTCTACTATTATTCTTGTGGAAAATTAAACCACGATCACAACCACAATCACAAAGTGAAATATCAAGAACACATAACACATAAGATTTTTCAGGAAAGCATAAAGCTAAAAAACCCCGCTATCATATATTATGTATATCATGAATCATGAAACAATATCATACAAAACTCTAATCCAAGAGCTCTCAGTACAATACAATCGTCTCACACTGTCATACACAAATTAGCAAATACATGTGCCAATTCTTGTGTCTAGACAACTTGCCTCCTCTACACAATCTCTGCAATTTGAATTATCACAATTAAATCATTCGCGAATTGCCTAGCTTGCACATGCTCATAAGCATATTCACTGCATGTGTGATCAAATCACAACTGATAGACAAACTGTCCCTTTCACCTATTATCTCAACTGGGTCTCCACTGGATCTGACATGCATGTAGTTAACCATAGTGAATCTTCAGTTGCATGTGATTTCACTGATTAACTGAACTCTCACTAGTGCCTCTTTAGTTACAACTAGTACAATTGATCTTAACTCACTTAACTACACTTATAATTATGTTACAAATCCAACTCACTCAGTTATGAATGAAATAATAGATTAATATTTATTGTCTAATTTAATTAAGGGAAAAGTAAATTAGACACATGTTTCTTGTTGACTTTTCAACACTTAACCCTTAACCTCATCACTCTAATTCTACCGAAGTGCCAAATTACTGAACCGCTGAAAAAATGAAGGCTCGCAGATCTAATGGCCCGTGATCGATCATCAGATCTACAATGGTCCTTCATTTCGGGTCATCAGAGATTTGGGGTTACTTAACTCTTTACAGTCATGAACCAAAATCGACTAATCGTCGAAATATTGAGGATCCAATGGATATTATTCACTCATAGATCTACAGTATCATTACACTTCGCAAATTCAGGCTTCCGGGCTCTCTTAAATTAACTATCTAATATCTGTTGAAGTGGTGAAGCCCAAAAATGTTGGGTTTTATCGAGTGCACTACTCCATTTTAATCGAACGATTGCGGGGATTTTGACTCCTCATGATCAGATCCCATCCTTTAGTGTATTCAAAATAATTTTGAATTTTGAATTCCTCACTAAACCCTGTACGCACTTTTTCTCCTGAGCTCTGGATTTTTTTTGTTGTGTGCATGCTTTGTGCCTCCCCTATGAAAGTTCACACTATCTCTCCCGAGATTCTCCCTTCTGAAAATTTAAGTACTCCACCCACCTTGAGTATCCTCTGTGCACTGAACATTGTTCCTTCTAACTTTGGGTCTTCATGGGACCCATCTACACATTTCTGGAGTTGGTTGTGGAAATGTTTTCACTTATAATTCTGTTACAAATCCAACTCACTCAGTTATGAATGAAATAATAGATTAATATTTATTGTCTAATTTAATTAAGGGAAAAGTAAATTAGACACATGTTTCTTGTTGACTTTTCAACACTCCCTCTCAACAAGAAAAGGATTATCCTTCACCCCAATCCTGTCTCTGTGATATTCAAATTTTCTCCTGGTGAGCGCCTTCATTAGAATGTCTGCATCCTAATATTCCGTAGGAATGTATTGAAGCAAGATGATCTTTTTCTACACACAATATTTGAGATGATGATACCAAATATCTATATGCTGAGATCTGTCATGAAACACGGGATTAATCGAGAGTTTAATGCAACTCTAATTATCACAATAAATCACTTTCAGATCTAAATGCGAACCAAACAAACCAACCAAGATCTTCCTCATACAGATAGCCTCACATGAAGCTTGAATCACTACCATGTATTCCGCTTCCGCTGAACTAAGTGCCACAGATCTCTGTTTCCTACTGTACCAAGAAACAAGTATAGATCTGATACTAAAGATCCCCCCTGATGTGCTCTTTCTGGCTGCTGGGTTTCCTGCCCAATCAACATCCGTGAAGCCATGAAACTTCACCTCATCCGTTTGTCTATACCATAATCCATACTCATATGTGCCCTTCATATATCTCAGGACATGCTTACCCACCTTCCAAAAGAGTTTGGTAGGCTTAACCATCGCTTGACTTAGCTGGTTAACCGCATAGAAAATGTTCGGTCTGGTATTCACTAAATACATTAGCGAACCCACTAACTGTCTAGAGACAGTAGCATCCACTACTTCTCCATAAGTAGCATCCTCTTTCCTCCAGTTTCCTGGAAGAGGAGTATCCATGGGTTTGCAGCCCTCCATGAGAAACTTACTCAGTATCTCCCTTGCATACTTTCCTTGAGACACAAAAAGTTCACCATCTCGCTGTCATATTTCCAAACCAAGAAAATAATGAAGAAGGCCCAAATCCTTCATCTTGAACTCCTTTGCAAGGTCCTCCTTGCATGAGTGTATCATCTGCTCATCACCAGTAAGTATTAAATCATCAACATAAAGCATAGTGATTAAACGCTTACCCTCCACCACAAATTGGTATAGGTTTGCATCTGCTTCACTTTTGGTGAAGCCCAATCCAGTGAAGTAGTTTTCTATCTGCGCATACCAAGCACGAGGTGCTTGCTTCATCCCATACAATGCTCTTTTGAGTCTGCACACATGTGACTCTCTGTCAAAGGTCTCAAAACCTTATGGTTGTTCAATGTACACTTCTTTCTCAATGATCCTGTTGAGGAACGTAGTTTTAACATCCATTTGATGAATGCGCCAACCCATCTGCGTTGAGAGTGAAAGGATGGATCTTATGGAAGAGTACCTTACAACAGGTGCAAAGGTCTCATCACAATCTATCCCCTTGATCTGTCAGAAGCCCCGGGCCACAAACCTGGCCTTGTATTTCTCCACACTCCCATCAATAGCTTGCTTTACCTTGTATATCCATCTCGAACCTACCACTAATTTATCAAACGGTCTTGGGACAATATCCCATACACTGTTTTTGAAAATGGAGTCATAATCCTATACCATAGCATCAACCGAAGTGGGTTCCTACACTGCTTCTTGAAAGGAATATGGTTCAGTCACAATACATTTGCTCATGAGAGCCATGTATCCAGCAAATCGATCAGGAGACTCTCTTTGTCTGTGCTGTGAAGTAGGGGCTCCTACATTCTGTGCAACATCTAGTCTCAATCTATCAGCTTCCATGGTGCACTTTCTGCCACTTATGATGGATGGCTCTACTAGAGTGGTTTCCTCCACTCCATGAACCTCCTCATGTGGTTGATCCACATCTTGAGACTCATCCTTGGGAACCAAGAGTTTTTCTTCTGCATGCAAGTCTAGCTCCCTCTCAAGCGACAATCGCATGGCTTTCCCCTCATCAAATTTTATATCCCATCGCATAACAGTCATCTTACTGTTCAGAAAATACACATGATAATTATGGTGTGCTTCTGTGTACCCCACAAATATCCCAACTTCAGTAGTCAGTTCTAGCTTCTTCCTGGCATCCTTGTTCACTTGTACAAAAATAGATGAGCCAAAAAAAATTAAATGAGAAACATCAGGTTTATTACCAGTAAAAGATTCCTCAAGTGTACTCATGCCAAGTACTCTATGAGGACAATGTTTCTGCACATAAAACGCAGTATTGCATGTTTTTTCCCACAAATGCATTGGTAGGCCCTGATCATGCAACATCGCTCCTGCTACACCCACGATCGTTATGATCTTTCTCTCCATGACCCCATTTTCTTATGGGTTATGAGGTGCTATGAGTTCTATTCAAATTCCTTCTCTGCTGCAGAAGTCTTTGAATTCTTTAGAGATGTATTCTCCACCATTATCGCTCCTTAGAGCCTTCACTTTCTTCCCCGACTCTTTCTCCACCAATGCTTTAAACTCACCGAACTTTGAGAATGTTTGATCCTTCTTCTGCATGAAGAATATCCAGCATTTACGAGAAAAGTCATCAACAAAAATAACATAATACCTAGGTTTTTCTATTGAAGCAACCGGGAATGGTCCACACACGTCCGTGTGAATTCTCTCCAGGATCACCGAAGAACGGTTCTCCTTTTCATGAAAGGTGGACTTTACATACTTCCCCAGGGTGCACCCCTTGCACTGATCTAACTGAGAAAGTGTTCCCATTGGAAGTCCAATAGATATTTGTTGCATGATCTTCAAGGCTCCATGATGAAGATGGCCCAATCTCCTGTGCCATAATTCACCCTCATCCCGACTCACCAATGTTTCTGCCTTGCCTATCATGGCACCACATCCATCTACCTCCAACATGTAGAGATTCTTAACTCGAATCCCTATATTCTTGACTTGACATGTTGTTTAATGTCACAGGTAGGCTTTACCACTGCTAAAAGCAACATTATAGCCTCTATCCTCCAACATTGCGACTGAGACAAGGTTTTTCTTTAGACCTAAAACATGCATAACATTTTTCAATTGAAATGGTTTACCTAACTCCCTCTGAAAGGTAATGGTACCAATACCAATTGCACTGTATCGTCCATCATTTCCCATATCTATATGCATTATGAGATCTTTCTCCTCCAAGTCAATGAAAGACTCTTTATCTCTCATCATGTGGAAGGAAGCGCCATTATCCAAATACCACACCGTTCTTGATGCACTTGAAGACATGCATGTGATCAAAGTGAAATCAAGCTCAAATTGTGAGACAAGAGCCTCACTAGTTGCAGATCCAACAATCATCTTGTTCTTCTTCTTCTGTGGACAGTTAGTAGCTAGATGCCCATGTTCGTGATAGTGAAAACACTTCACTTTGGACAAATCCATCTTCTTGACTTTAGACTCGTATTTTGTATGGAATTTCTTCCCTTTCCCTTTCCTTGCCTTGGCAGTCAAATCACAATGCTCTTCATCATCACGCTTTGATGAAGATCCATCTCTAGTGTTCCACCTAAACTCCTTTTGCACTAGATCTGACCATAGTCGTTCCCAATCTGACAATTTTTCCCTTCCATTGACAAAGTCTTGATAACTATGCCAACTCTTCGGAAGCCCTAAGAGCACCAAGATCACCAAATCATCAACAATGATTGTTATTCCCACACTTCCAAGCTCATCCTGACATTGGACAAACTTCCTGAGATATTTTGGAATGGTGTTGACTTTCTCCATCTTGATCTTCCTGAGTTTATCTTTGAGCGCCAATTTCCTATGGTCACTACTGTTTTGGAACAAATCTGTCAAAACCTTCCACATTGCATGTGGTGTGGTTTTCCCATGGAGACTTGAGACAATGTGGTCTTTTACTCCAAACAGAATCCTCCTCGCCTTCGCCAATTTCTTTTGCCATGCATCAAGATTTACAGTATCTTTCACATCCGGCTTAGGAACATCGTTGTCAATGTAACCCTTGAAGCCATTGTCTTCAAGCACTGCCTCCATCCTGTCCTTCCAAGAAATGTAGTTAGAGCTGCCCTCGAGTGCATGCTCCAACCTCAAGCCATTGAAATACATTTCGATATTGAATCAGTTGTCACACCAAGAAAATCTTGCAAATTTGAATGTTATCCAACCACCAAAACTCAACTCCTGCAATCCCTCTTCCCTGGGAGGTTTGCACCCCACCTAAGAGTAGCGTAAGGGAAGTTCACACCCTGCCTGTGTGTAGCCCACAAACTTGCCTGGGAAGTTCGCACCCTACTCCACTATAGTCTGCGAGAATGCCAATGAATTTTGCACCCTGCTGCACTGTTAGGGTGAGGGAAGTTCGCGCCCTACTTCACTGTAGCCTGCGAGAATTCCAATGAAGTTTGCACCCTTCCTTTGTCTAGGGTGCAAGAATTATTGTTCCTAAAAATGAAGGTAGTTTTCAGTACTAGGGTTTTCACCCTGCTAGAGACAGGACCTGAGATAATGAAATAATGTTTTCACCTCACTTATGTGACTCCATGGCCTTCCGTGGCTCTGATACCATGTAGAAATTTCGATACACTTAATGTATTTCCTGTGATTCTCCTGATCTAACAATTATATGCCACTGTTAAATATAGAATCACTTCTACTATTATTCTTGTGGAAAATTAAACCACGATCACAACCACAATCACAAAGTGAAATATCAAGAACACATAACACATAAGATTTTCCGGGAAAGCGTAAAGCTAAAAAACCCCGCTATCATATATTATGTATATCATGAATCATGAAACAATCTCATACAAAACTCTAATCGAAGAGATCTCAGTACAATACAATTGTCTCACACTGTCATACACAAATTAGCTAATACATGTGCCAATTCTTGTGTCTAGACAGCTTGCCTCCTCTGCACAATCTCTGCAATTTGAATTATCACAATGAAATCATTCGCGAATTGCCTAGCTTGCACATGATCATAAGAATATTCACTGCATGTGTGATCAAATCACAACTGATAGCCAAACTGTCCCTTTCACCTGTTATCTCAACTAGGTCTCCACTGGATCTGACATGCATGTAGTTAACCGTAGTGAATTTTCAATTGCATGTGAGTTCATTGATTAACTGAACTCTCACTAGTGCTTGTTTAGTTACAACTAGTACAATTGATCTTAACTCACTTAACTACACTTATAATTATGTTACAAATCCAATTCACTCAGTTATGAATGAAATAATAGATTAATATTTATTGTCTAACTTAATTAAGGGAAAAGTAAATTAGACACATGTTTCTTGTTGACTTTTCAACACTTAACCCTTAACCTCATCACTCTAATTCTACCGAAGTGCCAAATTACTGAACCGCTTAAAAAATGAAGGCTCTCAGATCTAATGGCCCGTGATCAATCATCAGATCTACAACGGTCCTTCATTTCGGGTCGTTAGAGCTTTGGGGTTACTTAACTCTTTATAGTCATGAACCAAAATCGACTAATTGTCGAAATATTGAGGATCCAATGGATATTATTCACTCATCGATCTACGATGTCATTACACTTCGCAAATTCAGGCTTCGGGGCTCTCTTAAATTAACTAACTAATATCTGTTGAAGTGGTGAAGCCCAAAGGTGTTGGGTTTTATCGAGTGCACTACTCCATTTTAATCGAACGGTTGTGGGGATTTTGACCCCTCATGATCAGATCCCATCCTTTAGTGTATTCAAAATAATTTCAACTTTTGAATTCCTCACTAAACCTTGTATGCACTTTTTCTCCTGAGCTTTGGATTTTGTTTGTTGTGTGCACACTTTGCGCCTCCCCTATGAAAGTTCACACTATCTCTCCCGAGATTCTCCCTTCTGAAAATTTAAGTACTCCACCCACCTTGAGTATCCTCTGTGCACTGAACATTGTTCCTTCTTAACTTTGGGTCTTCATGGGACCCATCTACACATTTCTGGAGTTGGTTGTGGAAATGTTTTCACTATGACACCTAGAAAATAAAATTTAGGTTTCTTACAATTTTTAACTATTTCTCATAATAGAATTACGCAGAATTGCAAAAGTTTTTCACCATAGTATATGTTAGCTCAGGAAGTACAGAGTTTGCTTACGGTGCCCTCTTGTTTGTGAGAGCTATTCTATTCTCTTCTTTTTCTCCTTTTAATTGTTGGGATTACATATATCTACCTACATGGTTGTACCATGGAGGGTTGCCACACTTATTCCAAATAAACTTGAGTAAGGATGAAATTGTCATTTTTAATATGTTGCTTGTTGATGGTCTTTTTTTTACTGTTTAAGTTTATGTTTTTATTTTCTTGAATTTCTTCCTATCCTTAAACGAGTATGATGATGCATTTCTATAATAGTATTCATTTGTGTTATGAAGTGGTGACCATGTTACCATATTTTCGTGTTGAAGGAAATGTAGTTTAGAATGCTGGAAATTATAGTTGAACTTGGGAATAGATTGAAGATATGGGAATTAGATACTTCCTTGTTCCTCAGAACAGTCGCTAGTATTGAGACCTTAAATGCCAAAAATAAATTGGATGAATCCTAGACTTGAGCATGGATTATGTGACTTGGAGGTCCTAACCTTGTAGGTATATTGGATGGGTAGATATTTTTGTTTTCCTTGTATGATGATTTCTCTGTTAGAAGAAATGATGTTGTGTGATGAAACTAGTTGTGGTTGATCTTGAATAATCATGATCTTCTACTTTGGTTGTATGTGATGTTATGTGATATGGTAGATCCTTAATACATTGAATTTGTATCTAAATTTATTTGTGCAATGAGATTAATGAAATAGACTATGTAGTTATGAAGTATGTTAATATCAAGTTTCAATTGTTCAAATGATGTTTTATTTATGTTAAAAAAAAACATCCCTTACTATTTCTCAATTACTTTTATGAAATGATAGAGGGGCTGTTACATATGGTATCAAAGTGGGTTCAACCCTGCGACATTGGATTGTTACGCCATCCACTCTGTTAAACTAAATGACTGATTTAGATCACTAATTAAAGAATATGAAATTGTTCTTACATGTAATCATGGTTAGAGGACGCAGGGGGGAGGAGATGACGTGGTGATGGAGGAAGAGGTGTGACACCTCCGATAGTGACCATGCCAGAAGGGTCCAACCTCCAGGGATATGAGAATAATACTGAGCCAAAACAGGTTGTTGTGGGAGATGTGGTAGGTTTGATGAGATCCTTCCAGAGGATGTCTGAGGCATTGATTAACCTATTGGATCGATATGAGGACACAATGTATGTACCCAACGAGGGTTCATAGTGTGCTCTGTCTCATAGTGGTAGTATGCATAGAGAACTCGAGAAGGTGAAGTTTCATGAGTTCATGGGTACCACAAACGTCTTAGCCGTCGAGGCATGGTTAGAGAATATGGCAATGTCCTTCACACTTTGTGATTACACCTCCAACATGAAAGTTTGCATGGTGGTATTTCAGCTCAACGGGAGTGTTATTCTATGGTGGGAGATGCTCCTACCTCAACTAAACATGGTCATTGAAGATGTTTCATGGGAACTATTCGAGGAATGGTTATGGGATAGGTACTTTTCCAAGGAATTCATTGAGCTTCAGCTTAATGAGTTTAACACCTTACGACAGGGTAGTTGTACGGTGTCAGAGTATGATGATATATTTATGGAGTTACTTAGGTATGCTCCACATATGAACATGGAGAATTTAAAGGTCAACAAGTTTGTATTTGGCCTTAACTTTAACATTCGTGCAAAGGTACAGATCCTAATGCCTCAGTATTTACATGATGCAATTTAGAAGGCCCTCATAGCTGAGGAAGAGTTGAGAAATGGAAGTTAGGGCAGGACTCCTTATAGACAGAATGTACTAGCAACATTGGGAGCATAACAACACCAGACACCAGCCAGATAGGATTCAGGGCACTGAGATACACCTAGAGGACCTATTTTCGCAACACCACGGTGAAAAACTCCTTAGCAAAGGACTCCTTACAAAGGACCAAAGCAACAACATCATCGTTGTCTGCAACAACAACAGTTTGGGCCTGTTCAACAGAATAGATCGGGATCATAAGCTATTATAACAACATCTTATACTTTAGGGACCAACAACATTGGACTAAAGACTGGATGTTGGACATGTGGTGAGCCACATTACTAGTGAGACTGTCCGATTGAGAAAGCCAGAGCGGTTGGATCATCTGGACCCACTACAGTTGGATATTTAGGCAAGGTCCACAAGATACATGCAGTGGTGAACAACCCCAAGGATGTGCACCAATCTACTGTGCTAGAGACATCAGGTAGAATTGTAGATCAGAATTACAGTATATCGATAGATCCAGGTGCTACAGAGAGCTTTATCCCCAGTGCAACAATGAAGAGAATTAAGGTAAAGGAAGTCGAGAAGGACAAGTTCAAATACGTAGAAATGGCATCAGGTGCAAAATAGAAGGTTGGAGGAAAGGTTACAGAATATAGCCTTACCTTGGGAGACTTTGTGACAAAGGTAGATATTTATTTCACAATCTTAGGATCTTATGACATAGTGATTGGTATGGATTGGTTGGAATCGCATAATGCGATACTTAACTGTAGTATGAAATTGTTAAGTTTGATAGATGATTTGGGACAAAGTAGATTGATTGTAGGAAGAAACTAGGGAGTGTCCTTGAGGTTTATGTCTTCCCTATGATTGCAAAAGAGTATGCGCAAGGGATGCAAGTAATATGGAATTTTAGCACAGAATGAAAAGTGAGAGGCAGAAGGACTAGAAAACCTTCATGTAGTACAATATTTTGTACACATATTTTGAGAAGAGTTACCAGGTTTACCGCCCAAAAGAGAGTTGGAGTTTACAACTGACTTGAAACCTAGAACTGAATCGATAGCGACAACGCCTTACCAGATGCTAATGCTTGAATTACAAGATTTGAAAATGAAATTGAAGGAGTTGTTGGATTTGGGACTGATACGTTCGAGCTATCACTGTGGGGTGCACCAATGATCTTTGTTAGAAATAAGGATGGATCGTGGAGGATTTACATTTACTATCATCAATTGAACAAAGCTACGATCAAGAACCAATATACATTGCCAATGATTGATGATTTATTTGATCAGAGGAAAGGAGAGACATTGTTTTCAAAGATTGACTTGAGATCAAGATATCACCAGTTACGGATTAAAGAGGAAGATATCCCTAAAATCACTTTTAAGATGATATTTGGACACTATGATTTTACAGTTTTACCATTCGGTTTGACGAACGCCTCGAGGGTATTCATGAGTTTGATGAATGGGGTGTTCCATGAATACTTGGACAAGTTTGTTCAATTTTTTATTGATGACATACTGATTTATTCTCAGATGAAGGAAGAGCATGATGAACACTTGAGATTGGTCCTACAGTGCCTAAAAGAAAACAAATTGTATAGGAATCTATCAAAATGATCTTTTTACTAATCAAAGATTCAATATTTGAGACATATCATATTTAGTGAAGGTATCATTATGGATCCAATGAAAGTAGAGGCTATTATGCAATTTCCAGTGTCGACAAGCGTACAATAAGTGCGCATTTTTATGGGTCTAGCAGGATATTACTGAAGATTCAAAAGGCTTTTCGAAGATTGCAAATTTGATCATTGAATTGCAAAAGAAGAATAAGAAGTTTGTATGGACTGAGAAATGCATGAAAGCATTTAAAAATCTTAAGGAGTTGTTGATGAAAACACAGATACTGAAAGTCCCCAACATGGAAAAGGAATTATTTATATGCAAAGATGCATCCAAGGAGGGTTTAGGAAGATTTTTGATGCAAGACGATCGAGTGATCACTTACATTTCAAGGAAATTGAGAAAGAATGAAGAGAACTACGCAATGCATGACCTAGAATTATTGGCAATTGTATATTCCTTGAGAGTTTGGAGACATTATCTAATTGGATGAAAATTTGAATTACAGACAGATCACTATGGATTTCAACATATTTTTACACAAAGTGATCTGAACGTGCAACAAAGGCATTGGTTAGATTTACTTAGTGAATATGAATTTGAAATTACTTACATTAAAGGAAATATGAACCAAGTGTCATATGCATTGAGTCGGAGAACACACATATTTTCGGTATTACCTCTTAAGTCGAATCTTTAAGAAAAGATTATAACTTTACAATTCAATGATGACTGGTATAAAGAAGACAAGAATAATATTGGACAAGATACCATGATGGTATTGAAGTATGAAGGTTATTCACTAGATGACGATGGATTGTTTAGATTTAACAGAAGAATTTACATAGCGCCTAACAATGAACTAAGAAGTTTGATCTTCAGTGAAGCGTGTCAAGCAACATACATGTCTCATACAGGAGTCATGAAGATTATGTTGATGATTGCAACTATGTGAGACATTTTCCAACTTACAAAACTGTGAGATGTGGATCATTGCAGTCATGTGAAGATATTTTCCAGCTTACAAACCTAAGAGAAATTACGTGAAGAGGGTATGTGGTTCCTACCTGAGACAAATTTGGAACGTATAGATGACCTCCTCCATTCAGAGAGTTGAGAAGAAATCCATATGATTATCCAGTGGGAAAGGTGATGTGTTGAGTTTGAGCAGTAGAGTTGACAAGAAACTCCAGATGATTATCATGTATGAGGTAGTGGGAAAGAATATCTATAGAGTGGATGTGCCAGTGGATGAGCATAGGTGAACGTGTGAAGATCTGGTTCTTCTGTGTAATGCAGTGAGCCAGAAATATGGAAATCCCTATGGATGTGCCCCTAGTGGATGAGAACTATTGGGTGTATCAGATCCCTTGCTATATTGTTCAAGAGTCAGACCTTCCTGTAACAATAATTGTAATGTAAAGGGTACAGGTCGGCCCCACCTTAATGTGATTATTAATTAATGTAAAAGATAATTAATTTGGTTAATGTTAATTATATTATAAGCTAGTGAGGTCAACCCTATTGTGCCAATAGACACTTATGTTGACACTTTCAGGTTAGTATAAGTAAAGTTAAATTCCCCATTGAGGAATCATATCTTTCATGTGAGTTTGAAAATTTCATCAAGTACATCTACTTGGGAAAAGGTGCACACCTCTCTTGGGCTCCAGTCGTCTATGGTTTGAGAACCCTCTTGTGTGGTATGTCTTATTGGTGGTGAATGTGTTTCTCTTTAATAATATAGCAAAGGATTTGGTTGGGTTTTCTTCCCTTGTTGAGAACGGTTTCCCAAGATACTTCTTGTGTTCTTGTACATGGTGTTTCTTCTTGTGATCTTGGTTGTTGCAACTTTATTGTTTATGCTTAAGACAAATGCTAAAATGGAATGAAATTCATGCTTAACCTATATTATTGAAAAAGAAATATGGTATTAGAGCATAGGTCTTGAAGAGTCAATTGCACAAACTACAAGATTTTACCATTCATCCCTCCTCTTCTGCAGAACCGTACGACCCTCCTAGGGTTTCCAAAAAATACGCATGACCCTCTTCTTTTGAGTGTTTCAGCACTTGGAACTTGGGTGTTGGGGAAAAAATTACCATAGGAGTGTATGGCCTTCTTCAACGCACCTCCAACAAGATTTAGATTGCATTTCCGAGCATTTTGACTTTTTGTCCCTAGGGTTTCGCTAATTTGTGCAGAAATTTTAGAATTAGGGTTATCCTATATTTCAAATGCTTATTTTCGAAATTCAAAAGTCCAAAAAAACCTTAAAGATCTAGTCAAGCCTAGCTGCTAGGTTTTCTATCCCAATTGACAAGGGTTTGTGAAGAATCTAAAATTATGATGAACATACCGATGATGGAAGATAAGCTTGATGGATCAAGCAACTTCAAGTTCCTGGAAGACATGACTTTATTGGAATACTTATTGTGGGTGATACAAAATATGACACTATGACTACCCTCTTCATGAAGATGTCAAGAGGATAGAGACCAGCCAGGTGCCATTGGAGAAATCATATCAACACCCTCAGGTATGCACTTGTATATATATTATTTGTATCATTGTCATGAGAGAAATTCCAGGACAAAGGAACCTTCTTGTTGAATTCATGAATCTAGAGGGATCTCAATGCATTCATAATAACAACACACTGGAAGTGAAGAACCCAGGTTTGATTGTTGAAATTTTCATTCCTCTAACCTATATTTATAAATTTTTCTACATTACAAGTAGGTGTTGTTGTTAATATTATGGTAGTTGCGGGAGGTATTTACCCCCACGTGTGAACCTGACGAGAATAGAAGACTCCGGGAAGCAAGAGAAACCCTAATGAGTTGGCTAATAACCCTAGAAGCCTTGTCGGCTCAAGAAGATAAT
>ML782632.1:258349-292888 GCA_009831015.1 Picea engelmannii | reverse complement strand
TGTTTGTTATGAAGACTATATGACAGTAGATGAGGACTACTGTGGTGAATATGTTTCACCGTTCGCAACCATACGTTGTTGATCAAGTACTTATGTATTACTTGATGTGGTAGTGAACCACTGGATTGTAGTTATGTACTACTGTGAATAGACACAGGTGTGTTCTATCCTTGTTTTAATTTCCTTGAAGACTATCAACAGTTTATTGGAGTCAATGATCATTCAGATGAATGATGAACGGAGATTTTCCAGACGGAAAATAGTTCAGAGTTTTTACTCCTCTTGTATCACTCTATGGTGAGAGTGACTTATCCAACATCATATCTAACTACTTAGATGAAGTATGGTTTCGAGAGATGATGAAGTTGATGATGATGGTGATGCTCATGATCTAGTCATGAAATAGTCTAGATGACTATATTGATGCTACCCGGTAAATGGTATATTTTGTGATCAAGTCGATTACCTGTAAATACCTCTCTAGCTAGGAGGGAGTGTTAATATTATGGTATTTATGGGAGGTATTTACCCCCACGTGTGAACTTGAAAAGAATAGAAGACTCTGGGAAACAAGAGAAACCCTAATGAGTTGGCTAATAACGCTAGAAGCCTTGTCGGCTCAAGAAGATAATTTATATTAGGCTATTAGCCTCCAAGACAAGAAGTCAGCTAGAATTAATAATAATATACAGAACAGACACATACCCAGAAGGAGAAGTCGGCCCCAACAAACTGGTAGGATTACTATAAATACAGGGTGCCAGTTCTCATTTCTAGCATCTCAGAATTGCAGTTTTTCAGGTGGTGCACACTGCAGCTGCAGTCTGGTGTGCATGTTTGGAGGAGGGTTGCAGGTGCAGCTATAGCAGCATCTAGTTCTCAGTATTGGCTTGGATATCTCTTGGCTAGGGTTTGGAACATCTGATCAGTCTTTTGTGATGCGTTATCCTTGGGGATTGATGCGTTACTCCTTGTTTGGCTATCTAGCCTAGGGTTTGCTTCCGGAGGAATTCTCAGGTCAAGGTTAAAGTGCTCGGAGGGAGGCTTCGACCCATGGTTGGGTGACGAAGGTATCTTCAATGGTAAAATGATCACACCATCTTCTATATTCTAACAGTTGTAGATGGGACACCAATCCTTAAATTGTCTTGATTCTAGAGATGTACTCATTATTCTCTTTTAGGAGATACTCTTGTTTTGTATCCTCTTGTTTTCTTGTTCCAGATAGGTTAATAACAAAAGAATATTCTTATCCTTCAAAGGGAGTCACTTGACTCAGAGGGAGTCAAAACTATTTGAGAAAGAGGAAGAATAGAACCATGATTGAGACAAACAATGAAATAATGTATGATTAGAATCCTTCTAGGATTCCATGGGAAGAAACATGCATGACACAGTATATGTGCAGAACAAGAGTCTTTACTAGACTTTGAAAATAAAAAAAGCATAACTCCCGAAGAAGTCTTCACCAGAATGAAGCATGATATTGAACATTTCAGGTTATTTGGGTGCCCAATGTATTTTCATGTACCCAATGAAAATAATTCCAAGCTAGATCCTTTAGAAGGAAATGATACAATGAATCTTCAAAGACATTCTAGATCGACATCCCTGGTCAGAGACAGATTGAGACAAGTAGAGAAATTGTCCTTTAAAGAATAGATAGTTTTCCAAAGACCCATAGAATCTCATATGGAGATTGACAGTGAGACAATACCTTCTCCCCCTTCAACAGTTCAGAGGGAGATAGAGATTATTCTAGTTGATCCAGTTTCTCGAGTTGATATGTTTAGATATATTGTAGTAGGGCATAAAAGGCCTACCTAGACTTGCTCTGCAAGAGGAAGAGAAACATAGAAGCCTCTCAAGGCACATCCTGAGAAAGAAAAAGATATTTTCGAGCTATCCTTCAGTCATGAGCCACTTCATTGATGCTGAGACTCCTTGTCTTAGAGAAGCAACATGACAACATGTATGGAAAGATGCCATAATAGAAGAATACCATTATATCTTAAAATAATGGCGTATAAGATATTATTCAGGGACCAGAAGGGAAGTCTGTGGTAACTTCCAAGTGGATCTATAAAATCAAGAATGCAACTGATGGAAGTGTCGAGAAATACAAAATGAGATCTATAGCCAGAGGTTTCTCACAAACAGAGGGAGTTGTCTATGATGAGACACTTGATCCAATAAACCCGATACACATCCATCCATACTACAATCCATGAGTTGGAAACTATATCAAATAGATAGATTATTGATGAGTTTAGATTTCATCAAGAGTGTTGTTGATCCAAACCTATATTATTACAGTGTTGGTGACGAGAGCCTGATTTTGATGACTTATTCAGAAAGCCTTGTTGATGACTTCTGAGTTCGAGATGAATAATTTGAGTATGATGCACTACTTCTTGGGACAAGAAGTATGACAGAGGACCGATGAGATTTTTCTGAGTTAAGGAAAATATACAGTGAAGATATAAAGAAGTTCAGTATGATAGAATGAAAAATCCACCGTAATGGATTTAAAGAAAAAGATTGATGATGATTCAAATGAGACTGATCCACTACGGATTGGATCACTGATGTATCTGGTTAAAACCTAACTTGATTCATTCCATGTAGTGAGTGTTCTTAGTCATTTCACGAGTCAACCGACACAGAGTCACTAGACAACATCAAAACATGTATTGACATATATATACGAGGCATAGTTGATATGGCCTGAGATATGCCTCTAGTGTGAACTTGAGTTTGCAGAATATGTCGATTCAGATTGAGAAGATAAGTACAATGATCCAACAGAGCATATCCGGTTGTTGTCTTATTGTGAATTTTGCCATGATTTCCTATTGCAACAAGAAACAAAACCCCCTACCCTTGAGTACCACAGAAGCAGAGCATATCGCATCAAATGAGAGAATCCATGTGGATTCAGAAGCTTCTGACAGATTTACTTGACCATGATATGGATCCTATGATGATAACCAAGAGCCATCTATAAATCTCCTTGAGAACCCAGTGTTTCCTGATGGATCGAAACATGATGAGATGAAATATTCTTATATCAGAGATATAATGCAGAGGAAAAATCGTACACATACAATACCTTCCTACACTTGAGCAGATTACAGACATCTTCACAAAACCAACTTGGTGAAGAATTCCTTCCTAGTTGAGAGGGAGCATTGATGACTCCAACCAAGAAATAATTCAAAGTACATCCATGTGAGACTTGGCATGATGAAGAATGCCTCCCTAGCTGAGAGGGAGTGTTGATGATTGCAGCTATGTGAGACATTCTCCAGCTTAAAAACCTGTGAGATGTGGATCATTGCAGCCATGTGAAGACATTCTCCATCTTAAAAACCTGAGATAAAGCCCCTGCAGAGGGTATGTGGTTCCTACCTAAGACAGAGCTGGAACATAGAGATGACCTCCTCCATTCAGAGAGTTGAGAAGAACTCTAGATGATTATCCAGTGGGAAAGGCGATCTATTGAGTTAGACATGCATGTGGATGAGCACAAGGTGAACGTGTGAAATCCAAAAGTGTTGGGTGCATCGTCATGTGAACAAAAATGAAGATGATGTATTAGCTTTCTCTGAGCAGTAGAGTTAACGAGAAACTCCAGATGATTCTCCTCTGTGAGGTAGTGGGAAATAAGATTTGTAGAGTGGACGTGCCTGTGGATGAGCACAGGTGAACATGTGAAGATCTGTTTCTTCTGTGTAATGTAGTGAGCTAGAGATATGGACATCCCTATGGATATGCCCCTAGTGGATGAGCATTAGTCAGTGTATTAGATCCATTTCTATATTGTTCAAGAGTCAAATCTTCCTGTAACCCTAATTGTAATGTAAAGGGTACATGTCGGCCCCACCTTAATGTGATTAGTAATTAATATAAAAGATAATTAATCTGGTTAATATCAATTATATTACAATCTAGTGAGGTCGGCCCTGTTGTGCCAATAGACACTTATGTTGACAGGTTCAGGTTAGTATAATTAAAGGTAAATTCCCCATTTTGGAATCATATCTTTCATGTGAGTTTAGAAATTTCAGCAAGTACATCTACTTGGGAAAAGGTGCACACCTCTCTTGGGCACTAGTCTTCTAGGTTTTGAGCACCCTCTTGTGTGCTAGGTCTTATTGTTGGTGACAGTCTTTCTCTTGAATAATATAGCAAAGGATTTGGTTGGGTTTTCTTCCCTTGTTGAGAACGGTTTCCGAGGATACTTCTCGTACATTATAATTATCATTGTTTATATTATCTCTATACATTATAATTATAAATTGAATCACTAAATTATTAATAATGGAAATTCCAACCATAGATACTTCAAGATTTCGTCAAAAGCCAACATTACCATAAATGCATTTATCCTGTTGCAGCATAGCTTGCCTTCAATGTCTAATTGTTATAACTGCATTTATTCTGTTGCCACTGATCTTTCTTTCAAAGTCTTATTTCTCTATCCTCATACCCTTAGAGTAGGTGGGAGAATCTTTATCACTACATATTTGTTTGATTGATTTTATTTTGATCTCCAAAGTTTTTCAGTGATTTTTATAACAATTTTCATAGATTTTGGGAAAATAGTGATATATTTAAAACCATTATTTTAATAACAGTTCTCTCCCTACCACATATGTTTAATTAAATCCATGTATATTCTAAACTATCGATCTACCATCTTTTTAATAATGAAATTGACTACTAGAATGACAGACGTGAAAGTATTATAATTATATATTATATTTATAATATAATACATACTCCTAATAACCCTAACCCTAATAAATGTAATTGGGAATTTTGTAGGTACATAAATACCGTTCTGACACCTTTGAAATAACACAAGCATCCTTCAATTGACTCTTGAAAGTCCCTAATAAAATGTACCTAATTGATGTCATACCTGCATACACATCAGAAATGAAAAGTAAACAATCGAACATATCAATTGTGTTCTTCCATTTTTCAATGTTGGGAATGTCAATGGATTTACCTACTGCAAAAACAGAGATTCCCAATATAACACATTCGTCGCAATTTTTTCTTGCAAGTTCTACGTTAGAGCTCAGCCCCCTCGTAACAATCTCTCCAAAAGAGTGGTGCAAGATATGTTTAGACCTGGAACAACCCCATCGTTATGACAACAAAGAGACAGTAAAACATGTAATTTTTTTTTCTTTGCGTTAGGAACTACACACCACAATTAATAGCGACAATGCTGACACATCATTCAAATATCATCAAGGCGCCATATCATTTTAATAACTAACACATATAACCTAAAATTCCAAGGCGTAAGAAAATTAAATCCTAAATCAATCATATAAGGACATAATAGAGGGTGCAATGAAACAATTTTATTTTATTTACAGGTGCAAGGGGAACATCTATTTACTCCAAATGCGTGCTTAACCCAACAAAGAAATCAACAATGAAACTATAATTATTCCATGATGTGCGCATGATCCCATTACAAATAACATAATTAATAACATAATTAATCGTCAAACGTTGCGCAAAAGTAAAACCATCAATATTTCATGGCGCAACAAGCTACCTACTCAACAATCTTACATCAGTCTTAATTACATACACATCAAATCAACATTTAATTTCGGATGCATTAAATTTCATCCATTAATTCAATGGTGCACTCAACTTTACACACGATAAGACTAGATGATGAACTACAGATACGAAAGGAGAATCGACAAGAGTTGGAACACAGTGGTGAACTAATTACATATTTGATCAACATTAAGTTAAGGCTAAAGAATATAATAATTATAAATCAAGCTTGCATCTACATCATTCCAAGGTCACAGGTACAAACCATATTATCATTCATCAATCAATAATTAATCGTTTCGCAAGGTTAAATAAGTTTTGAATCAATCCAGCAACATTGATATTTAGGGGCGCAAGGAAATCTAGATATTAAACCATCAACATGGACAATTTAAAGGCATTAGAAAAGAAGTTAAATCAATAAAAGGAAAACCTTCATAGCACGAGTGGTCCTATGACTAAACAACCACTACTTACATCCAGTTGTTGCTGCGCGCGACAGGTTTAACATATATACACCACACATTATATTAAAAATTTGTGGCGCAATGGTTCTGGTTATTTTAACTAGTCATTCATCGACGTTGAATGGTCACTGCGCAATAGATGCTACCCATTATGCCTTCCTACTAAAGAATCTAATAATTGAGTATTGTTTCCCTTTTGGTTAACTTCCTAGTCAAATAACACTTTCGGTGAATAATAGAACAACCAATTAGATGGAATAAATTATTCAACAATTCATGGTTACATCAACAATTTCATTTTCATTTTTTTTTAATCCATTGAATAAAAGAGACTGAACATAATTCCAAACTTGTTAAGGAATATAGGGATATCATCATTTCCTTTATCCTAAAATGGAGTAAAAGGTTAATATAACTATCAAAATAGACAAAAATGACAAGGTAGCAAGGATTGTCAACTAAGGACAATACACATACTCTACCAAGATTGAGACACTAACATCCATCATTACCACATTAGATTTTTGTTTTTTGTTTTTTTTATATTCTTAAATTCATGGTAGTGACAAAAGCCTGATACCCTTCAAAAGGAGTTTCATATTCATAAAAAGGAAACCATGGAAGGTGATGCACACATATATCAAGTTGAAAACATGTATAGATTCATTATCAAATCAAGATTAGTTTTTATTTTTATTTTTTACATTCAAGGTAAAAAAATGAATCAAAGATCCTTACATAATCCAATAATAATATTATTTATATTTTATAGAGACAATCTCGGGAGAGGAGTCCCGTCAAGGAGAAGTGCATGGGTACAGTCTGGCTAGGGATATCAAGGAGCAAGAACAATTGAATTTTGCTGAGGAAGGTAGGCGAGATTTGCTGATGAAGACCAGCGATAAAAACAACGAGCTAATTAAGGAAATTAGCGGACTGAATACCAACTAAAGGAAACGCCTGAGTGTCATCAATTCGTTGAGAGATGGCCAACAAAATCGCAGAGGGTACCAACAGAGAATTCACAGAAAAAGCATGCCTCGCAGACCTCCTTAAGGAATTCTCCAGATTATGCTAATCAAAATCGCAGAGGTACCCTCAGAAGCAAAACGCGGGGGTTGAAAGGGTCAAAAATGATAAGTAGTAAATAAATAAAGGTCCGAGAAAAATACGAGTGTCAAAAACTGACTGTGCATAAGACACTGAGCGCCATTATAAGCCCAAGTGGCTGAAAACGTGTGTATGTTGGAGAACTATGCATCAAATACGATCACACTCAGGTAAGTCAGAGGGTGTTTAAAAAATGAGTGTGAGTTAGGGCACAGTGCATCAAATTCTGAACGTAGAGACCACCACCAAAATTTTGCTGAGTAAACGTGAATCGTTGGGCACTGTGTAAAGCGTTGCAGAGGTAAAAAAAAAATGGGTTGAACAGATCTAAGCGAAGACACAGAGATCAGAATAATTCCTTTCCTTTGGGAAAGGGTTGAGGTGAAAACACAGAGGTACTTGGTTCTTTTCATGGAAATGTATGGTGAAAAGTAAGCATTGTGTTGAATGTACACCAACCCAATCGATTTCCTTAGAAGACTGAGTTTTGTAGGTTGAAGATGAGAAACAGTGTGGCAATTCCATTGACAGAGCAGAGAGAAATGACAAGATACTACCATCAATTCGGAACCTGCAAGCCCAACACAGAGGTCGTGGAAGGTGGACGTTGGGGTTTAAATCACTCAACACAGTCGCAGAAGGAAGAATCCATTGCAAAGTTCATATTCCATTCGCCCGGGGTTAAACTCACTCAACATTTCACATAGGAGTTTGCCAATAACCGAGATCAGATGGGGAAACTGCTGAGTGCAAGTGGTAAAAACGATGGGAGAAAACCAAGTAGATTTGCAGCGAAAAATACAACAAAAATACACAGAGAAAATCAAATTTCAATAAACACCAGTGGCTCGTAGGGTTGCGCGAAGGTATCCACCAATGTGCAAGGGTTTTCTAAGAAAACACAAGGTTTGCAAGAGATGGACGCAAGGAGGATCTCCTTGGCTAGGAAAAACCGTGCTAGGGTAATTAAAACGTTGAGGTTAGAAAATCCACATAAATGTTGCACACGGTACATCTGAATGGAAACGTTGAACTTAAGAAGAATTTAAACACCGAATTTCACAAATTTTCGAGGAGATTAAAGACAAAATAAAACAGAAATTAACACCTAATTGCAAAAAAAAATCGACGAGATTAACGCAGAATAAATCAGAAATTAACACCAAATTTCACAAACTTTTAGACGAGATTAAACGTAAAATAAAATAGAAATTAATACCTAATTGCACAATTTTTTAGTGCAGAATAAATCAGAAATTAGCACCAAATTTCACAAACTTTTCGACAAGATTAAATGCAGAATAAAAAAGAATTTAAACACAATTAGAAGAACTGTAACCGAAGGTGCAGAATCTAAAGTGGTTTCCCTGCGCTTGCACTTTGTTCAGCTCCTTCTTGCTAACAGATGAGACCTCACCGGTACCTCCCATCCAACGCTAAGGGTACTCTTCTCCCCCCTGAGCCCCCGAGCGTCAAATGGACCATATAAAAAAACCATAGGAAACTAGCTCCCAACTCGCCTCGCAAGGTTGAGCTACCACTCTCTATCTGAGTTGGGTATCCCAACTGCCAGGAGAAAAATTAGTCAAGAGAAAAATCTGGCAGCATAACCTTACACATATCCATTCCCCTCCTCAACAATTTCTTTTATAGAGTTATCTTAGTGACTAGTTTCCTAAATGCACATTCAATTCTTTTTATTAAAATTTTATTAGAAATATTCTCCCCCGTACATTTGTCACATGATCTCTTAGTTGCACCAAAAATTCATTTAATTATTTAAATTAATTTGTCAATTTCCCTCATCCACCTAAAAGAGTTCCTGAAAACGCTCATTGATGTCCCTTTATTCCCTCACATTCCCTTAATGACTGACACCTTTCTTAAAGATTAGTTGATTTCGAATTTGGAAAGCTTTCTAGACTAGATTCTCTTCTATGTTCCACATTTCTTTTGTATTTAAGTTTCCCCTTTTTGGTCTAAGTTCTAAATTAGCAAGTTTTGCACATAGCCAACAATTAATTTTGTTGGATAAATTATTTCTTCTTTAATTTTTCAAGTTTGATGTTTCTTCATCCCCCCTTTATTAATTGATTAATTAGTTTTATTCCTTATACCCCCAATTATACCTATGCTCTAATTTAAATTAGGCTTAGCAAAATTGTTTTTAACGGAAATTTTATAATTATTAAACTTTACGCATACAACATTTATTTTAAGGCTCACCAAGTCAAAATGAGATATTGTTTTCTAGGTACCTAGTTTCATTGACTCACTAGTGTTAAAACCATGATGTTCCCTTCAAGACACACTACGTGCTCCAAAGGTGCCACTTTCCTTTATTCATGCTTCATTTATGCGGCATGCCCTTCAAGACGCACTACGTGCTCCAAGGGTGCCACTTGCATTTTGACTGATTTTGGTAGACATAAAGCCCTTGGAGTCAATACTCCATTAGGTGACCCTGTGGGAGACTAAGGGCCTTTATGGAATAAGGACACTGCCTTATTATGTTCCCTTTAGAATATTCATGAGCGACTATCTCAGTCTTCCCTCACGACATCGTGGATCTCTCGAACTAGGTAATCGTTATCCTATAGTTTGATCCACGACGAGAGAGCTAGTAGGTTGTGAAAAGGTTGTTGCCACACCTCTCCCTCAATATATTTGGTTTTCATGCATGGCCCCTTTACTGCAAATGTGATTCTGATTAGCAGAAAATTGTCAACCTGCATCCATCAATGAACATGTCAGTGATCCATAAACAACATCATAATATACCCAGTCATATGACACATATGAAATAATAGAAACACTCAAACCATATACATTCCACTCCCTAACTTGATCCAGAGTCCAAGGAGGTCCATTGATACCATCATCATCCTCAATCTATCAAGAGTCTTGCCCACTCAGGACAAACCAGTCAATAGCACATGTCTATACATGATAACATAACATGACATCATAATCCATAGTCTCAACATAAGAATCCATAAGCTGAGCAGTCAATCATATAATGAACCAAATCACTTGCATGCAAGTTTCCTCAAAGAATAAGTCACCTCAGGTGCGCACAAGAGTGAGATGTTACATACACCCCCTCTTATTTTAAATTTTGTCTCGAAGTTTCACATTATACAAGTGCATAAATAAATTATCTGACAATATCTAATTGTCTAGCTATCAAACAAAAATAGAATTGTTGACGCATTTCACATGTGTCCTCACAGGTAGTTGAGCATGGACTATAATTGTCCCACTAGACCTTGACTTGATCGATAGTTCAATGTCATAGTTGTCGAATGCGATGGTCTAGAAGGTGGATTGGCTCCACCGTGAGCACACCCTCACCCAACATGCACCAAGAATTCAAGTCAATCACGTGCGTAGGATCACTGACCTAAGGATGCACACAGATACAAGATAAATATCGAGAAACGCCTCAAGGAATGAAGCACGGTTAATTGTTAGGCCCTTCATAATTATGGTCACGCGATGTGCATCGACAAAACCCTTTTGTCGATCTTACACTTATTCCAACCCTTTTTCATATCATTTGTACTTGTTCTTCCATTTATTGGATTGGTGATGGTCCTACCAGGGATCTATCTATTATAACCCTAAATTGCACCATACATGCATACCTAGCATCAGGTCATCTTACTTGCTATTTTTGCCAAGCCATCACTAAGCAACTCTTCTTAAAAAAATTATTTTTGAATATGTACGCACCCTGCACCACTATTTCCCACCTACACATGATTTCTGCACCATTACAACTCGTGTACGTATGCTGGCTAAAACATTACAGCCACATATACCCACAAATGTTCCAAAAATTAAAAAGTTGCAAGGAATTCATTGAGATTACGGGCTATTGGGCAGTTTCACAACTGTTCCACTTCCTATAGCCCGTCACCCAATCGAGTAACCATCATTTTTTCATATAAAAGGAGATGTTGGGGTCTCATTCCAAAGCTAAAAATAAGAATAGCGAAAATCTTTCCATTTCACATCCCCTCCTTGCCCCAAGAATTTGCAGCCACCTTGTGAGTTTTGAGCCAAAATTCCCTATTCTTGCCTTTTTCCTCATTAATAAGTCTATTCCATTCCCTAGAGAGAGTGTGAGAGGATACAGATGCATGGAAGAACAGTTGGAGCTTGGTGAAGAGGAGCTAGGACCAGGTTCGAGGAGCAGTTGTCGATCTCATTGTAAGTAAACTTTGTGATTCTAATAAAAGAAGTACTTTTTCTGTCCCTCCATATGATGTGTCCAATCTTTATGTTTGATTTATATTTTATTATGGCATCTAACCCACTAATTCACATATGAGATGTATGTTTGTATTTCTTTGTTTTTTTGTTTGTGAATGCAGGTCACCCTTGAGAGGAGACTTGTAGTCGAAGAGCAATCGAATGCAAAATGATTGACACCAGATGCGCAGTTTAAGGTAGAGTTACCAGATCTTTTCATCTTGTATTTATTGTATGAATGTGGGGTATTGTCGGGGTATTATAAAGAGTAGGAGACTTTTAGACAGTTAGCTCTGCCTGGATGTTGATCCCTAGTGTATTCCATAGGAGGGTTTTCTCTCTATAGCAAAATTGGCGAGTGTACTTGGGAACCTCTAGATTTTTTAGGGGATATTGTTTGGGTGTTTTAATTGGTTGTATTACCATTTTGAGTTTTTTGTAAGTTGTTGAGTTTTTAACGGATTCTAGACTTCCATACTAGTACTCCCTACCTTGTCATCTTGACTATTAGTTTCATTTTTTGAGAAGTTATAGAGGTGTATTTGTCCTGTAGAGGGTTTGCACGCGAACATACACGCCCTACCTTTAGATAGCCCGCGTACATACGTAGGATGTTGAAGTGTTAGTAGCGTGCATGTGTCAAGAATTTCTTTTTTTAAGAAGAGGCAGTCAACCTCTTCCCTGATTGAAGTTATACTTCTCAGGGGTTTTCTTGATCTAGTATTGGTCTCTGTTGTTACAGTCTTTAGCTTGGGTTGTACGTCAAATATCTTATTCTTTTAAAGATTTCTTGTGTTTTCTTTGAAAGGGTTTTGGTCAAGTTTGTGAGTCTTTTCTGATCAGCTTGTTTGGTATCGTCAATGACTCCCTGTGATATGTAGTGGGCTAGAAGTTATTTTTTGGTCTTGTCTTGTCTTCACTTTTCCCCCTTTTGATTTCTTTAAAGGAAAATAAAATAATTTATTTTCAAGTTTCTTATTTGAAGCATAAACAAAAAAAAATAGAAAAAGATTTCATTTTTTCGTTTGGTTAAGTAGTTAGGTTAGTTATATTGCTTGTCAGGAAAAAAAAGTGTTTTTATTAAGTTCTTTACTGAATTCTTAGAACATTAAGTAGCTCACAGTCGAGCGAAATCTTGTTTCTTGGTTTCCCTTTAAAAGTTCTTAGAAAAAGTTAGTTTGAAAAGTTGGTTAAAGAGTTGAAATTGCAAATCTTTATTTGTCAAAAAGAAGTAGTTTTTCTTTTAGTTTCATTTAATGATCTTATTTTTCGTCTCTTAAAACACACCACTAGTTTCATTACAACTTCCTTGACTTAAAACAAGCCACTTAAAATTAACCCTAAATTAAAATTTACTAGACTTTATGTTTGTAGGGTCCATCAACTAGTCTAGGCTAGAGCCTTGATTTAGGTTGGAGAGGAAACTCTTCAAGGATTTAAAAAAAAAACATAGGAGTTAGTGCTAGGGAGTGTCAAAAGTCTAGTAAACGTGAAATTTATCTGGGACCCCCCTCTAATATAGGGGCTAAACATGAGGTCGTGTGCAGAAAGGTAGCAGAGATAACCCCTCCAAAGATGGACCAAGCGTAGTGGGGAACGCATATAGAGGACTTGTCTTGGGATTATGTCGGTTGCATTTTCCACGGAGCTTCGTGGATATCGAATCCATTCGAGGTCCTCAATATTATTTTAGAACACTTTATTTTGATACCCTCGATAGGTTTTGGGCTTGATACCCTGCTCATTGCGGTCCACCCGACTGTCGACTGTACCCGCCCGGTGACTGTTCGCGAGCTGGCAACCTAGTTTCCTTTATTTTAGGGACTTGCACAGGTGACTGCGGGGGTATACCACGATACCTAGGGCATACATTAGGCCACTCTTTACAGAGTATACTCATAGGGTGCTTCTGTGTTCGAGTTTCACATGCACCAGTAAGTTTCTCTAGTGTTGGTTGGTGTAACTGTTCTTCCAACTAGTTAGTAGTTTGATTGATTTATCTCGTAGGAACTTTTCTAGTGTGTGTTGGTTTTAAACGTTAGTAAAATCCCTAGTGTATCATTGATATTCTCACAAAGTGGAAGATCAGGAGCTCCATCGGTCATGAAGGCTTCAGGGCCTACCCTTGCCACCACTAAGGCGAAGACTTGACCAACAGGGGTCTTTTGAGGCGATTGGGCTGCAGTAAACTGTGCATGAGATATCCCTGAGAGGAGAACATTTGAATCTAGAGTAGCCTACCATTTCTGACCTTGGAGAGGAATCTCTTGGGTCATATAACCCTCCTATCACTGACTTGTCGTCACCAATTTTGATACAAGTTGTCCCTCCAAGGGTAACTCATCACAAGCGTGAGATAGTTTTACAAGCAGTGATGGAATAAAATGTTGCTAATTCATCTGGGAGTCCTCATACTCCCTCAATGGCTGCCACCACAAGAAGCGTTCCGCCTCCTAACTCACCTTCATAGGTATAGACCACTATGGTCTTGACCGCCTCTACCTCAGGCAGTGGTCTGATTCTATCTATGGCGACGATCACTACTCTATTCACATAGAGTGTGACGATCCCTCCGTTTTCATATGGGATGACCAGTTTTGATATGAAATTCATCCTCTCCTAATCCAACCAATAGACCATGGGTCTAGGGGTAGGGAGATCGAACTCTCCTCTATAGGGGTCCATGGGGGGCACCACATCCCCCTATAATGCTTTCCCTTACGACGGGGGTCATATACCTCTGTCATCCCCCTCGCTTGGAGGTGCTTCTCAACAACCCATTTTTCCAAACATGAATTACATCTTGTTCAGAGCAGGTAGTCAAGGACCTTCTTCCAACACCATGTCAGTGGATTCTTTTATGTTCTCTTTGTTCGACGCATTTGGAAACAATGCATTCTTGTCAGTTGTCGTCTCGATCGGGGGAAACCCTGGCTTTGGACCACAAAATCCTATGCAGGGTACTATTCTTACACAGGGGGAAAAAAAAAGATTCCCCTCCTCACAGGGACCCTAGAATCTATGGCAGGGATCAGTCCCCTTGTCAGGGATGTCGATCGGAGGCAACCCCTTCCATGTCCAATGGTACCTCGAGCAAGGATCAATACCTATGCCCTTCGAATCCATAGGGGGCAACCCTTTTCAGAATCCTTGGAACACAACGTCACAAGCAATCGCTTCCCAACCCTCAAGATCCTACTATGCGAGTCAGTCAATGACATCTCAACAAGCATAGTATATGAATGCTGACCAAGGCCATGGTTTTTACCAGAACCCTAGTCAGCAGCCTAACTTTTCTTGGAAACCTGGTGCCAATCAAACCCAAGCCACTTTTTCCCTGTATATAGTCAACAGCCTAAGCTACCATTTCTGGCAACATTGCATTTTCCAGACTTGTCAAGATTGTTAAATGACCTAATCTATCACGATCTGTGTTGGCCTCCAATGCCAACAAAGTTGCCCTCAGACAGTCTGAAGTTCGAAGGTAAGCCTAACGAATATCCAAGTGATCATGTGACCACATTTCACCTATGGTGCTTGTCCAACTCGTTGAGAGATGACTCCATCCAGTGAATTTTGGTTCAACACACTCTTATTGGGAGTGCCGTGAAATGGTACATCGATCTCGACCGCTCAAGATACTCTACTTTTGGAGAATTGGAAATGGTTTTCCTAAACCATTTTAAATTACCTGTGAGATACGATGTCGGCACTGAGTTGCTAGCCAACTTTGAGAAAAATAAGGCTGACCATATCTCAGATCACATCTAAGAATGGTGGCATCAGAAGAGTTTGATAAAAGTACTAGTTCCACCAGCATTTCTGCTGGAGTGGTTCCTTAAGTCTTTGGTACCCAAGTTATCCAAGGATGTTGCAACGTTGGAAGTGTTTTATGAGGAAGAGGCAATAATGAGAGCTCAACAGCTAGAACTGACATACTCTCAGTCTGGTTTACTTTATGAAGTTTTTCCAGATGTGCCACGGTCTATACTTGACAAGACCATACAAAAGTATGGACCACATGTCGATGGTATTGTTGGTTCAGCACAAGCTAATCCCATTGATCTATTTTCAAATCAATTGCAACAATTGTCGATACAGTAGACAGTAGCTTGCCAAACCTCTAGTTCGACTGCTCCCCTAACTCAAACATCGGATGTACACAGTGTGTAGTTGATGAAATCGAATGCCAACTAGCAGGATGACGAAAAGAAGAAACAACGAAATAAGGGTAAGGGGGATAAGAAACCCACCAACAATGATGGTGGGGAAACATAGAAAAATGAAACTCGAAGTATCTGTGTAACCTTTGCATGGAAGACCGTCCAACTCACCTATGCCCTCAGCTTGTGGAGGCCCAAAAGTTATTGGCGCAACAGTAGCCTGCTATGTTAACGAACCCATTTCCTCATGGGAAAAATTTAACTCAAGCATCTTCGAACGCGGATGGGGGCAGTCAGGGACCCCCTTCATCATCTAGTAATCCCTCAACCTCAAATGTTTATATGTTGAAAGGTGATGCTCACATAGCAACTAGGACACATGATTATGAAATTCCAAACACTTCTGAGAAGGGTAAAGAATTCGAAAACCCATCTGTTCCTCTCTATATTGAGAAGACAATGGGTGAAACAATGACACTCATCCCGAAAGGGGAATTCAAGAAAGTTTCTCACAATCCAAATGCGAGGGTTTCCCAGAACTACTATGTGGTGGAGGATTTGTCACAAACCCCTTGCGTGATGTCTTCTTTGGAGGTCCTCCAGAGTTGCCCTTCGCAGAGAAAGGCTCTATTAGCTACCTTAGGATCTGCTGAGACATGTAATCTGGGAATGATCATGCTTGATATGACTGACTTGAAACCTCATCTCCCATACCACGTTGTGTTTCAGATAGTAGTGGGTTGCACCATGAAAACTTTTACCCAGAATATTTTCCGCATAGTGGTTGATGAGGGCACCTCGACATGTGTGATGTCGTTGGCATGTCGGAAGGCCATTGGCCAAGCCGTTTTGTATTCATCACCTAGTCTTCTTAATTCTTTCGACGGTCTTTCATTCAGACCACATGGAATCATTCCTTCTTTCGTCATCCAGCTAGGAGGAAAGACCGTGTGCGTCGAAGTTTAAGTGGTCAATGTGCCTCTCAACTAAAACCTCTTGTTAGAAAGGAGTTGGACCTATTCTATGCATGCAATGATCGCCACAGTTTTTTGGGTCTTTTTGTTTCCACACGAGGACTAGATCGTCTCCATTGATTAGTTTTCCTTCTCTCGTCTCGACCCTTCATCAGGGTCATCCACGGTCCCGATGATTGATAATCCATAGCCCGACATCCTCAATGTAGGGGTTGGTTTGTGCCCACATTTGATGGGTACTTTCGATTACCCGCCTCTGTCTAACAATGTCAAGTTCATATCATCTTTCCTCGACCAGCCTAGTTGAAATATTTCAAGTGTCGTTGTTCCACACAACTTACTTTAATGATCTGTGGACTCTTCCTTCCCCATCGGTCACGATGGAAGGGACAAGGCATCTTGGCATGTCCATGCCCTTATCTACGACAGAAGTTGCATACTCCATTGTTTAGCAAGCTTCAGTCGATCCCGATCTGACTCCCGCATAGGAGTTAGATCCAGTTTTAGAGCCTTATTTGGGTTCAAGGTTCCCCCACCACTATCGATTACTTAGAATTGGTATTTCACTCTGACGAGGCGATTATAGAGGAATTGAATGGTCCAGACAAACCCTGGGATGATATCCATCACAGATCTTAGTTTCTCCCGGATTTAGGAAGAATAGAGGTAGGAGAATTCATGCTGACTATGACTAGAGATAGTTCGTGTCCTATTAATCCTATGGCTACGCACACAGTTTATGCCAAGGATAATATGGAAACCATCACTAAAACGATACCTATTGATATCTCTAGAAACCCTGGCATCTTGGAGAATGTCTTCATTAGAGCGGACTGCTCCCTTGAGGAGATTTGAATCTACACTAATTTATTGAAAGAATTCCGCAATGTTTTTTCCTGCTCTTACGAGGAAATGTTAGGTATAGATCCAAGAATTGTCGAACATGAAATAACGAATTACCCTGACGCCAAGCCAGTTCGGCAGAAGCTTCGTCCAGTTAATCCTCGGAAAGAAACAACTATTAACGATGAAGTAGAGAAACTGCTCAAAGATGGTTTCATCTACCCCGTTCAGTTGACGCAATGGATGTCAAATCCTGTTACAGTCAACAAAAAGTAAGGTACGATTCATGTATGTACAGACTTCCATGATTTGAACAAGGCTTATCCAAAGGATCATTTCCCCACCCCATTCATTGACCAGATCGTCAATGAATGCACTGGATGTGAGGTCTTTTCTTTCATAGATTGTTTTTCGGGATACACTCAGATACAGATTAAGCCCGAAGACCAACACAAAACAACTTTTATCTGTCCATGGGGTACATTTTCTTATCAAAAGATTCCTTTTGGCCTGAAGAATGTTGGAGCCACCTTTCAGCGGGCCATGTTTTTTTATTTCTATGATCTCAAACACATAGTCCAGGCTTATCTCGATGATATAGCATCATGATCTCGTAAGAGATTTGATCATCCCACACACCTATGACTTATCCTTGAGCGATGTCACTACTATCGGATTCACTTGAATCTTAACAAATGTAGTTTTTTCATGACGTCGGGTCATATTTTAGGTTTCATAGTTTCGATAATATGGATCATGGTCGATCCTCTAAAGGTTGAGGTGATAGTTCAATTTCCTCCCCCATGCACAATCCCTTAGCTTCATAGTTTACAGGGAAAATCCAATTTTCTTCGGTGTTTTATCACAAACTATGTCGATATCACTAAAGGGTTTATGCATTTACTGAAGAAGGGTGTCCATTTCCATTGGGATGAAGCCGCTCAATGCTCTTTCGAAGCATTGAAACGTGCCGTCACGTCTTCCCCTCTACTTCAGCCACCCAATTATAATAAAGATTTCTTATTATATTTGGCCACGACTGAGTCGACCATCGGTATGGTCTTGGTTCAAGAGGATGATCTGCTTGAAGAACATGTCATTTACTATCTGAGCTGAGGCACGGTTGAACCAGAACTCAACTACTCCCACGTTGAAAATCTTGCATTGGCAACAATACATACTATCCAACAGTTCCATCATTATTTCTTGTTTCACAAGACCACCATCATTGTCATTATGAATCTATTCCAATACATGTTGACACGACATGCTATCAGTGCAAAGATCAGTAGATGGATTGTTATCCTCCAGGAATTTGACTTGTATTTTGTTTCTACTAAATCTAAAAAGTCGTTGGTATTTGTGGAACTTATCTCGAAACTTTCGGTCAAGTCAGGTGATGTTACACCTAAAGAATCACCGATTAAAGGAGATCTTTTTCTGATTTCATCTTCAGACCCCTGGTATGGAGATATACCAGTCTATATCTAGACTTTGAAGTGCCCCATGTCTTCTTCTCGCAATGAGCGTCAACGTATACGCCATCAGGCAGAAAACTATCTCATACTCGAGGACACTTTGTATCGTCGAGTTGTAGATTGCATCCTTCGTCGGTGTCTCACTCATGAAGAAGTGGAACTCGTTCTTGATGACTTCCACACTAGAGCATGTGGTGGCGATTTTTATGGGTTGGAAACAACCAAAACGATTCTACGAGTCGATTACTTTTGGTCGATGTTGATCAAAGATTGCGTTGAATCTGTCAAGAAGTGCCACCTGTGTCAGATATTCTCTCGGAATATGAGGGCACACCTCGCTCCTATGTTTCTCGTCATTACAGTTGGACCCTTCGCCAAGTGAGTGATTGATTATACTACATGCCACCCCCCTTCACCCAGGGGGAACCGTTATATAATCATAGCAGTAGACTACTTCACAAAGTGGGTCAAAGCTATGCCAATTTTCAAAGATGATGGCGAAATAGCATCTCTCTTTCTGTTCAATCATATTATAGCAAGGTTCGGCATCCCGAAGGATATTGTCATTGACCATGGAAGTCACTTAAAGAACAAAATGATGTCTGATTTAACATCAAATCTTGGTTTGAGGCAAGAGCATTCATCACCTTACCAACCACAAGAGAATGGTCAGGTGGAAGTTGTGAATAAGTCTCTCAAGACCATTCTATAGTGAATGATCAATTTGGCCAAGTCAAATTGGCATTTGATGTTGTACTCAGCATTGTGGGCCTACCGAACATCTATAAAGATTGCCACCAGTTTCTCACCTTTTCAACTCATTTACGAGCTGGAAGCAGTATTGCCTATAGAATGTCAGATCCCATCTCTTAAGTTGGAAGTACATTTATTGCTAGACACTTCACCGCTTGAGGAACGTTTATTATATCTCGAGCAGCTCGATGAGCGATTTCGTGACACAGCCTTGGATAATGAGGCTCACAAGCAACAAGTCAAGTGTCAGTATGATCATTCCATTCATCCTCATATTTTATCCGAAGATGACCTTGTCTTGGTCTACGACCAAGATAAGGATCCCCTGGGGGCAGACAAGTTCAAACCCATGTGGTTCAGACCTTTCATTGTGAAGGAGGTATTAATAAGGGTGCTTATTGTCTGGTTTAATTTGAGGGAAATGCTTTGGCAGATCCTAGAAATGGGCTCTACCTCAAGAAGTATTACTCATAGGTGGGTCACCTTGAGTGACTTCTTGTAAATATGTATAGTTATTATACAATTATTTTTTGTCTTTTTGTTTTATGGACGTGTCATTTTTTATGTCATCTTTTTCACTGTGGCAAATGTCAAGTGAATCAAAGGTGTTTGTTGGTTTCGCGAACAATGCTAGCTGACACACTCGAAGGATTTATTCCACATCTTAGGTGATATTCACACCTCAAGGCCAGTTGCTATCTTCTGGAGGCATATGTCTAAGTGACGCCACAAACAATGTCATCGAGTACAACGCAGTAATAGAGTTCCTTCGTGACGCTTTTTTGCATGGTATCTCTCACCTTCGGGTCTACTTAGATGCACAGTTGGTTGTGTCCCAGTTAAATGGCGTTTACCACGTTTATGATCCTACTCTACACCAATGGTTCCTTAGGGTATGTCTCTTAGAATGATGCTTTGATTACATTACGTATATCCATGTTCCTAGGAGATTGAATCAAATGACAGATACTCTAGCTAATCAAGTATAAGATTGACATATTTCACAAACATAAAAGAAACACACACATACACGTGTACATACATTGTAAACATGTTATCCGTAAGACATAAAAATATGTAAATACACACACACACACACACACACACACATATATATATATATATCAAAAGTCTCAGAGTATATAGGTGGGAACAAGCGCCTCAAAAAGTAATATGTCCATCATACATCACAGGGCTTATGCCCTAAAAAATATACAAAGAGTGCCCTTGGAATGTAAGCAGTCCATCCTAAGCTAAGCATGGGACCTATTGGCCCTGCCATAGTGAACCATGACATTCTTCAAATGTCGCAAGAGATGGACCCAGGTCCATGGCACCCCAACTACATGAGGCTGCATTGATGGCATGAGATCCTCGATCTCTTCCATAGGGATGGCATGAGTGAGCATGATGAGGTTCTGCTCCACTCGTCTCAAAACTCTCTCAGCCTCTCTGGTTCGAGGTCCCCCTGCTACTGTTTATGTTTTTGTTGGTCTGACGACTTCGGATGGTGCTACCTCTAGTCGAGGATGTTGCCTAGTCCTCGAGAAGTTTGTTGGACGCACTGGTCCCACATATGTACATAAAGAGATACATAGTTTTCAGGTACTCTGATTCACATAAAAAATGATATATATAAAAAGAAACCAAAAAATTAAATAACATTAAAAAAAAATGTAACTAGTTGTCCTTGTTCATCTCCAGGAGGTACGGGCATGTCCGGGTCCCTGGAAAAGCAGATCCCGGTGTAGGGGTAGTCCTCTATCGCCAAAATATTTCATGCCCACTACTGAAAAAAGGTATCATAGAAAGACTCTATGGTCCTTCTGCCCCCCTGTCGTGGAAGAAACGCCTTCCATATATACACTATTGGGACGGAGGACACATGCCCCCGTACTGTCTCTCATGGACTGAGACTGGGTACCCTCTCAAAGAAGAACAAGCACAAAATGGTCCCAAATACAAAGTTTTTGTTGCTCTACCCACGACACTCGGTGAGATGTCTCTTCATATAGTCTAGGATGGTCGTGCTCCAGTCAAATAATCGTGCGTTCAAGCATTGCACCGCACAATGCATGTGCGCCCGAGACGCCTGATGTAAATATACAGATCCAGTGATCCGCCCAATGAGTAAAACGATCACTTTCAGTGATAGGATAGTAATCTTGTGGATCGGCACCTGAGAACCTACTTTCTTAGTGCCATCCTCGCAATGTAATCCAATCAACTCGAAAATGTTATGCGGCCCAGCAGGAAAAGTACGCAAGTTGACTGGTTCCCCTCTTCTCGAGAGGCCAGTCAGAAAGTAAATGTCCTCAGTTGTTGGAGTCAACGACTGTCGCTCAAGCATAAACACCTCAACATCGGGGTGCCAATAATCCACCAGGGCATTCAACAGCCTAGGTTGTGCCCTCATGAATGGACACCAGAAGAAATTCCACAAATCACATTATCTCAATGTGGCCATAGCTATAGGGTCTTCATCGACCAAGATATCTATGTCTTCATGCTTCCTCTATCTCTAGTGGACATACATCCTGTCAAATGACAAGTTCATGGAGGAAGTTAGCTCTTGCATTTTTATTTTTTCTACCTTTTTGAGGGTGTATGTGGGTTGTATTGGACACAGTCATGTATGCATGTGGGAAAATTGTTTTCTTCACATGGTCATACATGGGCTATCCTTGGACATCCCATGTACATGTAGGGATGACCTTTTTTAAAGGTGCACACCCCGCCCAAAACCAAAAGAAATGAAAAATAAAAGTATTGAAATGGAAGAGGGGTTGATTTGTACTTACTTGGTCCAAGCGGAAGTTCATTTCATCCTCTGAAGATCTTGGAATCAACTCTTTTAGCAAAGGGGTGTTTTTGTCTTTTTGGTTAATTCTCAATTTGCAGTAGTGAAAATGAGTTGTTAGCTTCTATTTATAGACTTTTTTGGCCTTTTTTGCCACTTTTTGAACCCTTTTGTCATTTTTTTCTGGCTTGAAAAACGTTTAGTATGGTTCTTGAGTTTCTCATTGGATGTTACAATACACTTTACTTTTGGTTTGGAAAACCTTGTTTCAGGATTAATCCGTAAGTGCGGACACAAACCGATCTCCCTAGATCCACCTGGATCTAGAACAAAACATGACAGAATAATACACTTTCCCTAGATCTAGCCTATTGAATGAACTAAGAGATAAGGATTATGGGAATACCTTATGAATGCTTTCCTTAGGTCTCTGTTGTTCCCAAGGTTCACTCCAATCCTCTTGCACCGTTCAGATCACAACAACGCAAACAAATCGAAGTGAAGGCAGATTAATATATTCAATATCTAGTCTATACATATGATCAAGGAATTATGTAATAAAGTGACATCATCTTTATGGGAAAGGGACATATTACTGTATTGAATTAATTGAAAGTGAAACTTACAACCTGAGCCTTGATGTCGTAGGTCTCCTTTTGATGGCTCCTAGCTCTGACACACACACTTGCTCATGCATGAAGAAAATCAACTACTTGTGATGACCTTGTTGGTGTCTCTAGCTGTTGTAGCATCAGTCCTTCATACAAGCTTCCAAAAATTCTCCAATCAATCTCTTGCTATCTTGCTGCTAAATTTTTCCATGAGCAATCTCCTCAATATATAGGAGAAGATAATTTAGTTACTTGGATAGAAAATGATCCCAAGATATCTGGAATGCTAGCACTTGAACAACCATTCGTTAGCCAACTCATTCTTCTCGAAGATTCTCTTCTAGAAGGCTCGAGAACTTCATGTTTTTCCTCTTTAAGAAGATGTTCGCGCCCTAGACTTTGTTATAGTGCGAACCATTCGCACCCTAGCTTAAGGCAGCCTGCGAGAATAAGGCATTCTCGCAGGCAAGTATATAGGTAGCCTGCGAACTTCTTGAAAAATATAGTTTCTGGAAGCAAACAAGTGAAACTTTTCTCAGGAAAGTATTCTTATTGAAGAGATTGATTTTTCTATCATCGTGACATCATCATAACATCATCACGACGACCAAAATTGTGGATAACAGAATGCCCCCCAAAGTTTGAGAGTGAAATCAGTGACAGTCGATAGACTTTGTAAGCTGCATGTGTGTGTCAAGAACCAAGAGCACATCTAATTGAAAACCTGCAAACATCCAAGCATCGACATAATATAATATGTATCCCTTCTGAGGTAGGAATCCCCATGCTCATATCATAGACTGATGACATCATAAACCAAGGTCATGCCCACCAATTATACACTGTGGATCCATGCAGTCATAATATAGCATAGCCACCTGAATACACTATGGATCTATGCGACAAATTTTCAGTCAAGACGACATAGCCACGAAACATACACAGTGGATCTATGTGTCACAAATTATACATACTCCATCGCAATCTAGATCACAAAGAGAATATCCAGGGTCTTCAACCTCATCTCCCAAAGTACGAATCTAACCATGTGATTACATGTGTCGAAGTCGAACATGGCAGAAACCACTTGATTACCGGTCATTGATGCAACCGTTAACAAGTGCGAGGGAAATCACCATTAATGTCAATGACTTCCAAGGTACTAAAGTACAATCCATTGACTGTGAATAAATGAGCTGATGTCGAACAATCGACAGAATATTTCGATCAGAGGTCAATGATGTAAACCCACTGTCGAAAGCGAGGAAACTTGCCATTGAGGCATGCAAGTTCCAAGGTACCGAATGATTTCTAAGTCTTGACTCCGGATAATGTGCTGAAGTCGACGGAACAAGACTCGTCACAGGAGGGCCTTGATGTATCCCCCATCAATGACATGAAATGAGTAACAGAGTTTGAAAGTGAAACAGAGCATGTAGCAATTGGACTTTGGACACAGGGAAGGCCAACACGAAGAATGGATAACTGCAGATGGCCGACTCAAATAGAGGTTTCGGATGGACTGCTCTTGAACATATGAACAACATGACTAATGATTTGGCAGTATTGACTCAAATACGACACATGGAAAGACCTTGTTATCAAATCGGATGAGAGACAAATGGATTACCCAAACCGGCTTCAGATGATGAATAGGGAGTGTCATGTTCAAGAGCGACTCTTACTGCCAATTAATGTAAATATGAAACATATCCCTTTCCCAAATTTTCCCCCATCATTTATGGCAAGTACCTCTTTATTTTTACGCAAGCTGGAAGAGAATCACATATGCTTGTTAATATAAGCTCATCTTTTGGACGAGTCCCTTGGAGTACTTTTAATGAACCCTAGGAACGAGTGGTTCGGTCCCATTACGGGTCTGTAAATGTTTGTTTAACGAGTCCAGAGATAGTAAACTCGAAGGTTTTCCAAGATTATAGAGTTTGGAAAAACACTTAAAAGAGAACTCTCTCAGTTCCTTTTTCGTACAATAGTCCAACGAGACCAAAAAAGGGTTAAACTATCGCTCGAAGGACGCACACTTCAAATACTTTAGCGAGCGTGAAAATAGCAAGATCGCTCGGCAATCTTTTCTTGTTTAGAGAGTCTGAAAAGAGATTAAAGATAACTCTAGGGGGGGTTCCTTTTTTGTGTAACCACAACGAGCCCAGAAAAGGGATAAAACGACACTCGATCACATTCTTATGTTTTTGACAAGCGCAATAACGGATAAAAAACGCCCGAGGTTTTATATCAAAACCCTAGAAAACAATCAAAAATATTCCACACCATAGAAAAAATCGTCCAAGACCCTTCATGTTCCATACCTGCAAATCATTTTACTCATTTCCTCATTAGCAATTAGGGTTAAATAAAGAATAAATAAAAAACCCTATTTTTGACATAGTAAAAAAGTAATAAAATGAATTCATAACATAATTTACCATGTGATTTTACCATTTTTCCATTTGAGTGCAAAAAACTTCCATTTTACCCTCTACCTTCATCATCGATTTTTGGGAGCTTCGGGGCATCATTCCACGAGCCATCTGGATCATATTGGTAAGTTCTCCATTCTCTAGCTTTTCATGGTTTAAATTCATGATTTCTTTGGTTAAATTTCAAGTTTTAAGTTGGTTTTTGAAACCCTATGCGTGGAGAAGGATTCTCGCAGGCTGCCCATACAGGGCCTGCGAGAATGCTTCATTCTTGCAGGCGGGCCTAAGGTAGGGTGCGAGAAGTTCACACTGTGTGCCATAGGCCACCTGCGATCAGTGCAAAGTTCAAAATTTTACACAACGTTTAGCCAATAAAATGAATTTTTCCCATGTTTAAGATTATTAATTATCTTTATATGTTTTCCATGTAGGTTAATAACCATCATCATGGTGCTCGAATGGAGAGAACGGGAACACAAGGAAGACAATACAAATGCCGAGAATCACCCTCAAACCATTGCCGCTTTAAGAGATTGCGGTCTCCTGAAGTATTTCCGAATCCCGGGCATGAGAGCCCAAGTGCGATTGCTAGAGTACTTGATCCGAATGTGGGACCCGGATCAACAAGTCTTCAATGTGGGAGCTCACACCTTGACTATAGACATCGAGGACATCCATTTCTTGACTGGATTGTCCAGACGGGGATCCTATGTCAGTTTGACCAGTAGCCGAAGGGGTAGTCTAAAAATGAGCGAGTATTGCAGGCAGTACTACGTGCCTGAGGCTGAACGTCAGAAAGGGAAGGTGGCCATTTGGGGAGTGACTGATATAACTCTCCGTACCATTCTCTTCACTATCGCTCAGATGGAAGGAAGTGCTGCCCCACATATGGCTCTGCAGAGCTATTTTCAGTATGCCATCGAGTGTACTGAGCCCCGGGTATTCAACTGGGCTGACGCAGTTCTACGCAGTCTTAAAAAACAACTGACCAAATGCAGGCATGGAGATCTAAAATAGTTCGGGTATGGATCTCTTTTAGTGTCCTTTTTCTATGAGAGGGTCCTAGTGTTTACACTTCAGGCTGATTGGCACTTTCTGGGTCCCAGGGACCCAAGGATGTTACGATGGTGCCAACTCATGGCTCGACATGTGGCAGGGCCGATCGTCAGGTATGACGACATGTTCTTCGACTTTCTTCAAGGCCAAGTGCTGATGATAGAGGATTACGCATATGCTGGTTTAGATTTCCGTGGTGATCCTGACCTTGCACTTCCTGAGGATGCATAGTGGGGAGACCTCGGTAAGAAATACACCAATTTTTTGATTTTTAAATGTTTTTGTATTTTTGATATATTTAAATGTTTTTTGTTTATAGATTAATCTGAAGACTAACACAAAAATTTTGTTGATAACACAAACGTTGGAGCATATAGACCTGCTGGTAGTTCTCTCGTTCAGCGTTGAGGAGAGGCAGCAGTAGCAGTTCCACAGTACGCCGAGGACTATCTGACAGTGGAGTAGAATTTAGAGGGCCTTATGGCCAATGTTCCAGATATGCCTCTAGAGGAGATTCCACGACACGACCAACGTCACACTGTGGGAGTCTCCGCATCTATGGGTTGCTTTCTCCATAGATTTTCTAGGACATTAGTTTGTTATCGTGAACATCATTAGTGATGTCATTTTGTAGAAGCCATGAGCTTCCATTTTTGATATTTTGGTCTTCGGACAACCATTTTGTAAAAAACAAACTTTGATCGTTATATATATATATATATATATATGGTTTATCCTGGCTTATTTTACATTGTGTACATTTTAATGTGTTTGATTTATAAATGTTTTAAGTGCCTATCCAATACATAATTAGCTAAAGCATCTGTCAATGTATTAAGATATCTAGGAATTTGTTGGTATTCTATGTGATCAAAGTACCGTTCCAAGAGGCGAATCCGCAAATATAACCTTAATAAAGTAGGACTTCGAATGGAATATACATTACTGAGTTGTAGTACTACAAGCTGCGAGTCAAGTCGCACAACCAAATGACGAATTCCCAGAGAGATAGCATCAACCAAAATTTCAACAATGGCGCTATACTCTGCGATATTGTTGGTTGCTCGGCCAAGACATATACCTCGTAGAGATATGAGTTCATTTGTTGGGGCATAGATTTCCCAAGCAGTGGAAGCTAGGTTCTGAGTACTATGACTAGCTCCATCAGCGAAGCCAATATAAGGTAGCGAATACTCCGACATTTGGCAATCAAACACAACATCACGTAAGGGCAGAGACCAGATAATGTCAAAAGAAAAATTAAAGTAACACACACATGCAGTATGATACATAAAATACAAGTACTCACGCACAAATAAATTATGCATAGTACTTCTTTAAGTACAACCCATTCATGGGTTCACTCAAAGGCACACCATCATAATCTACTAGTTCATACGCTCCTTTTTCCAACACTTTGCTGACAATGTAGGGACCACGCCACATAGGTTCAAATTTCCTGGCTCCTAGGACATCTTTATCTTGTTCATACAGAAGAACAAGATCTCCTTCAGAGAACACGCGAGGCTTGACATGCTTGTCATATTGTGCCTTAATGCGCTTCTTTTGGGCTTCTATTACTAAAGTGGCATCACATCGGGTCTCGCCTAATCGCATCAAATACAACAGACGTTCTTCTTCGGTAGAAGTATTAGGTAAGAGCTCTATAGCTAGCTTCCAAGAAGGTATTTCTCATTCTATTGGCAGAATGGCTTCCATGCCATAAACTAAACGAAAGGGTGTAAATCCTGTGGCGAACTTAACAGATGTCCGATATGCCCACAATGCCGAAAATAACATCGTGTGCCAGTTGGTTTTATGTATCCCTATCATCCGTCGAATCATAGTTATGAGAACCTTATTGATGGCTTCGACCTGGCCATTAGCCTGTGGATAATAAGGGGTTGAGTTGTCATGACGAAGGCCCAACTTCTCTGTAAGTTCTGACATCATATAATTTCTAAAATGACTACCGTGATCGGTAACGATAGCCTGAGGTACACTGAAATGAGTGATGACATGGTTGAAAATAAATAACGTTGCAGTCTTCCCAGTATTATCGAATGTCAGCATTGCCTCGACCCACTTTGTAAAATAATCAACAACTAGAATAATATAGCCATGCCCCCCGGCCGAGTGAGAGTGACATGTCATGAAATCAATTCCCCATTTAGCAAAAGGACCTACTGAGACTACAGGGTGAAGGGGAGCGGGATGTGATCGAATCTTTTGTTGATAGGTCTGGCAGGCATGACACTTCTGGACAGCAGTGATGCAGTCATTGAACAGAGAAGGCCAAAAGTATCCTGCACGTAAGATCTTCTGGGCAGTAGCATACCAGACATATGACCGCCACATGCTCCTGAATGGCAGTCATTCAAATCTTTCTCAGCTTCATCGAAAGTCAAACAACATCGAAAGACAGAGTCAATGCCTCGACGGTAAAGAGTATTGCCGAGGATAATATACTGACGATGCTGATAGCATACACGACGTCATTCATTACTGGACAAGGAAGGTCGGAAAGTTTGAGTTTGGAGATATATAATGATATCTCCATACCAAATGTCATCAGTACTGATAAGGAAAAGTGATTCGTCTGGTAACGAATCAACTACTACATTTTCCGTGGTAGAGTGGGGGAAATCACAAATTAACTCAGCAAAAACTAAGGATTTCTTCGACGTGGCGCGATCGAATTCCAAGTTGAACTCCTGGAGAATGACAATCCACTTGGTGTACTTTCCCCCTAGCAATTGATGTGTCAATATATGTTTCATGGGGTTACAATGCGAAATCACTGTAGTTTTTCTGGAGAGAATATAATGACGAAAACGTTGAACTGCTTGAACAGTAGCTAAAGCCAGTTTCTCAACATGTTGGTACTTGACTTCCGTTGATGATAAACTTGTACGCAAGTAATAGATAACATGTTCATCGTGGTTATCATCCTCTTGAACGAGGACCATGTCGATAGTATACTCGGAGGAAGCCAGATAAAGAAAGTAATCCCTACTATAATCAGGAGGGAAAAGAAGTGGAGCTTTCGTGAGGGACAACTTCAAGGCTTCAAAAGCATTGTTTGCAATTTTATCCCAAAGAAACTCTGAACCTTTCTTCAAAAGACATGTGAAACCACGAGTAATCTCGGCATAATTCGGGATGAAACGATGAAGAAAGTTTTCTTTCCCCTGCAAACTTTGTAACTGGCGCAGTGAAGAAGGAGGAGGAAGATTGAGAATCACCTCAACCTTAATAGGATCTACTTGGATCCCCTAACGTGAAACAATGAACCCGAGAAGGCGGCTGGATTCGACGCAAAAGACGCACTTATGAGGATTGAGACGAATGCGATAGAACCAACAACGAACGAAAATGGCTCGGATATGATTGGGGTGATCGACTCGGCGCAGAGAATGAGCTGGCAAATCGTCCAAATAAGGTTGAACGATATTCTTTATATCGTGAAATGCATAAGACATGGCACATTGAAACGTTGCACCTGTGTTCTTCAGACCGAAGGGAAGTTTTCTGTAGGCGAAAGTACCCCAAGGAAAAATAAAAGCGGTTTTATGTTGGTCCTCAGGAGAGATATTAATTTGGTTATAGCCGAAAAATCCATCCATGAGGGAAAACATTTCACTACCGGCACAGTCATCGATGATCTGGTCGACAAACGGGGTCGGAAAGTTGTCCTTCGGACAAGCTTTGTTAATATCCCGATAATCGACGCAAACTCGTATACTACCACCTTTTTTATCAATCGGTACAAGGTTGGAAACCCATTCTGTCAAAGTCACGGGGTAAATAAAACCGACTTTAAGAAGTTTCTCAACTTTGAGTTTAATGGCTGTCGCTTTACGTTGATGGACAGGATGGAGGCGTTGTCGTACTGGTTTAATTCCAGGATATGTTTTTATCTCATACACAACGATAGACGGGTCAATACCTGGCATCTCTTCGTAACTCCAGGCAAAAGCATCACGAAATTCTTTGAACAAAGCAGTATATGTAACAATTTCCTCTGGAGAACACGAAGCTCCAATATGAACATTTTCTACTATCCCAGGTTTAACTGAAATATCAATGGAAATCGTAGGAGAAATATTACTGAGGTTCCCTTCTGCAAACACATCACGTGTAGATCCGGGAATGGTCATTGTGACAACAACGGTCGACGAAGTCGAAATCTGTTGGTAATTCTCGAGAGTGTGTTGTTCCAGAAATAGTATGGAACGATGATGCCCATCGTCCCAAGGTGTATCGGCCATGATGGACATGATCATCTCGTCAGTGGGAAAGATGACACGGAAAGGATCAGGAGACAACTCCTCCAGAGAGGGTGTAGAATATGTTGTCGATTGAATCGCATGATAAGTAGACTCAACCGGACTTAACGGCATGACGTTGCTGAAATGAGCATGATCTCCAGGATCAGGGACTATCCAAGGGTCAAAAGACACCGGAAGATCATAAGGAACTGCAGAGATCATATTAATCAAAGCAACTGACGGGCGTAGAATATCGGGTGGTGGTGGTATGGGAAAAGTACCCATTAACGAAGAGTCTTTTAAAAGACAGACTCCAACATTCTCGTAACCCAGTGGGGTTTTAGCTATGAACGGTACGTTTCTCGTGCGAGTATCGAAATTAAAGAAGGCAAGTTGATCAACTGTAACAACTCTTCCCTAGTGAGGAAATCGTAGGACACGGAAAAGTGTTGACACTACAGCGCGCATGGAATCTACCCAGCTATGACCAAGAAGAAGATTATAATCTAAGGGAGAATCGAAAACTTCCACTTCAACTTGGATGGTCTTACCTTCTAGAGTGACAGGCAACGAGGAAAGGACACCGTAAGGCTTAAAACCAGAGCCATTAAAGGCTTTCAGAGTATTTTGTGATTCCATTAAGGGAGGAGATCCAATGGATTTCCAACAAGTAAGAGACATTACACACGTAGAGGCCCCCTCATCAACAACTGTTCGACAAATGCTCTTGTCAGCAACAATAACTTGTATCTGAAAAGAAAGTTGAGGGGGTAACCTTGCAACATGTTCGTCCAAGTCAAAGACTATCAAGTTCGAATTGGTAGGATCGATTCCACCTATAGCTTTCAACATAGCCCTTCATTGTGCAGGACAAGACTGAAGGACTTCAAGGGCAGACATCACTGAAGGTGCTTGGGCCAGATCTTCCACAATACTGTAGTTCTGGGCCGCACGAACATGAGGATTGAAATCCGACTTGCGAACAACACCTTTCAGGGGTCGTAGGACTGTATCAAGACTCGGTCGTTCAAGATGAAGAGGACCGTTCGTAGGTGGATTTGGTGGAGAGGCTTGTACCAGATCAAGAGGTAAATTATCAGCCTTCTCCTTAGAAGAAGTATAGTCTTTAGCTCTAGTTGCGATGGCAACGTCATTCTTCTTAGAATCACTGGTGCACATCAAGACATATGATGTCGTGGAGGTAGATGGTTGGTCGTGGATGACCAATGAGGCTTGTTGCTGAGACATGAAGGGTTGGGACAAGACAGCCAGTGTTGGTGGTTTTGGTGTTCCTTGAAGGAACTTGGAAACTTCGGCACGTCGAGGACAATCCTTGGTATAGTGATCTTCACCGCAGATAAGGCAAGGGTACCTTGGTTTGCGTTTATCCCGCTCTTCAACAGGAGCATTTGTAGTTTGTTCGTTTGGATTATTATTCTTACCCCCCTTATTCTTGCCTCTCCCTTTCTTTGATTTATTTTTACCAGTCGGTGTAGATTGAACAACATTCACCTCAGAGGTTTTATCAGGGGGAGGGGTAGGAGACGGGGCATTCTGAACATTAGAAGATGTGGATTTGGGGGTTGTAGTTGAAACGAAGTGTGAGTGGGTATGAGTAGTGCCAATCACACCATCAGCTGCGTGCGAGGCAGCTGGAGCAGTAGAAGTGCTGGAAGTACCGAGACGAGGCAGTTCGGGCAGTAAATCGTAGAGTGTTCCCGTTTGTGAATAAACGAGATCAAGATACTGAGTGCGACTTATAGCCTGCTCCTCTGTAACAACACCGCCCATAGCAATGTCTTTTCCAATCTCGTTCACAAAAGATTTTGTGAACCATTCTGCCAGTAACTGATCAGGGAGTTCAAGCTTGATGAGACGTCGTCTACGTCTCCACTCATGTATATGATCTGAGATGTGAGTACCTTTCATTTGTTTGAAAGAGGTTAGGATCTCAGTCCCAGTATCGTAACGGATCGGTAACTGGTAATGCGTGAGAAAGGCCATGGCCAAGGTGTTCGAGTCAGAAAAGAAACCTCGTGGCAGTTCAATATACCACTTCGCAGCCGAACCAGTAAGGGTTCGTTGAAAAAGACGAAGACAAATGGAGTCATCCATCAGAGAGTTGGATGAACACCATAAGTGAAAATTCATGACATGATTATTTGGGTCCTCTCCCGACTTGCCATCGAATTTCAGAATATCCGATGGAACTTTGGCAGGGATAGCAGGCCATTGAGGAGAGTGACGAATAGGATCATTCAGGATCCTAGACAAATCTGGCAAGTCCAAGGTAGCAAGAAACGACAACTGTCGGTTTACTTGCAGGTACTGGTGGCTTTGGGGTGGAAGCCCTGTTGGCAAACCAGTAGGAGCATAAGCAGACTGTCCATAAAGGGAAGCTCTGGGCTGATTTGGTGGTGGGCGGATAGGATAGTAACCCCAAGGATTATAACCTTGGGTCTGAGTAGGGACTTGGCGTTGAGTAGTCTGATTCGAACCCAAAATAGGATTGGTTACCCCTGGATAAGGTTGGCCAACTATAGGGACAACTTGTTTCCCCCCAGCACTCTGAGGAAAATTTTGTAAAAGTTGAGTCCAATACTGGGCCAATTCAAGAGGTATATTTTGTCCAAAGGGTGAAGTTGGACCCCCTACTGTAGGTATAGTTCCCCCCGAAAGTTGTGTGCCAGCCGTAGGTTGGGCAGTAACTGTGTTGTGTCCGGGAAAAGGAAAAGTAACCATACCACTTTGTCCACCAACGCGAATCTGCGTGTTGGGTGCAACAGTTGGAATAGTGCCACTAGGATTAGTATTACCAAGAGGAAAAGGTGGGAGTGTCGGAATAAAACAAGGAACCTCATACCCAGGACCACCTGGAGAACCAGCAGGGGTTTGCGGAGGCATTGGATTAGGAGGATTCAACAGAGCATTCAGTGCATGGTAACCAGGTGGTAATGTCGGGATGACATAAGGTATTCTCTGGGTATTAATAGGAGGGAGAGTAGTTACAGTAACCTCGGTTTGGACACTCGTAGTAATTGCGAAATGGGCCATCTCGGGAGGAAGAACAAAATGGTAAGAGGTAGTCTCGGGTGTAGTCTCTGTCTTAGGAGACACCAGAGGGTTGATTGCGTAAACAGGGGGTGTCTCTGTACCGAAAATAACTCTTCGGTAATTACCGGACCAAAAAGGATCTTGGCCTACTACACCGTGAGAAGGCCCAACAGTTGATTCAGAAGATGTAACAATGGTTTCTTCAGAAGGATTTAATCGTCCAACAGGTCGTTCACCACAACGAACGCGATAGTCTTCTATAGTGTTGGTAACTCGAAACTTGTCCAGAGAGTCGGTACGTTCGATGTGTGGAAGTGGTGTGGTGACAACCGAAACTTCACTGGTTTCCCCTTGTGGTGAATTAACCACAGGGAATTCAGTCTGATGGGGTGAACCCTCATGTGTACCAGTAGGTTGAGGATCATCCAGATGCTCTGGAGATAATCCTTGCATTCTACGAGAATGCTGCGGGGGAGCAATTGTAAACAAGTGACAAGTTCCGCGAGAAAAATCCTATGGTCAACTTCGAGAAATAAACAGCACACACTAGTAAACAAAACTAAGAAGCAATCACCAAGCAATCAATACCTTCTAATTTCGAAGCCACTAGTTGGTGATGAAATCCAACGTCGCAACAACGAGACGAGAAGGGGCGGGGCTAAGGTGGAAAAG
>ML782632.1:244709-258299 GCA_009831015.1 Picea engelmannii | reverse complement strand
ACACATAATCGTGGGTATACCCTCCAAGGAGCCCGAGTGAGTTTGATCAACATCGATTCCAGGTACCGTGAAGACTTTCCCCTCCACAGTCACCTTGGGTAAGAACCTAGAGAGAAAGGCCACTAAGGTCACCACAAACAACAATACAGCCTGGGGGAACAGTCATCAGTCAGATCCACACGCAAGGGCAGGGTATCTAGCCCGAAATCAACTCAAAGGCTTCCACTCATAATTGTGGGTATACCTCGGAGTGATCCCCGTAATACGTGCAATCTCTACACCGATGTCAACAAAGCAGGGTTAGTAACTCTGCCAACACCAATACGACCTAGTGCTTAACCCTTGTGTTAGAAGGGCGTCCCAGGACAATATGCTGCCAATGGAATTTAACACTCCCTAACTCAAGATACTATTGTTTGTTTTCAAGATTTTGGAGAGTGTGTCTCTCTTCCTACTCCAAAGCACTAGCCTAGTTAATATGTTGGTGTAAAGAGCCCTAGAAAAAGTTACTAGATTGATTTTAAGATTACGCAATATTCTTAAAGGCTGTTAATTACTCAAAGGTAACGAAAGTGAAACTCATGATGCGTGACTCTGACCCAAATAATTCAAGGACAATGATGAAATATAATTTTTTTCATTCCATGAATCCTAGTTATGGGAGAGAGAGAACATTTTCCGAATCAATCTCAATACTACAATGCAAATGCAATGCTCAATTTCCTTTCAGATGTCTATACAAACAATCATTTATCAATGAACAATTTCCAAATGTCTTTTTCAATACTTCAATACTCTAAAATTTGATTTTACAATGTTTTCGAAAGGACAAAAACAAAAACTTGAAAGAAAACTAAATGTTCACTTTCCAAGAAGAACTCTGATTAATGAGAAATGAAAATCAAATCATACAGAATTCCACAATGACAACCCAACCAATTGTTTCAATGAAAGTAAAAACAAAAACCAAACCAATGAGTCGTCCCAATGCAAATGAAAATGTTCCTTCGAACCACCAAGCAAAAGAGAAAACCATAAGCACTTAACTCTCTATCAATCCCTGGTTCTCAACTAGTCAGACACATCCAACTCCAGAAGTCAAGGAGAAAGAAAATGCCAAACAAGGCCAAGAAAAGAAAGTCAAGTTACCAAAGGCAAGAAAGACCTAGAAACCCTAAATATGTTCAAGCAAGCAAAATACAACAAGAGATGTGTAAGTCAATGACCCAATAAGCCAAAAAGACACAAATCAACTGTTATGAGCAATTGAAGAAGTCAAAAATTGATTTCAAAAATTTCAAAAATCTTGCTCGCAGGCAAGCAGTGTACACAGTGCGAGAAGATAATGTTCTCACAGGCCACTGTGAAGCAAAGTGCGAGGGGTTCGCACTGGACACTATATGCAGGGTGCGAACTTACCTGGTTCTCACAGGCTGTCAATGGATACAGTGCGAGAATCCCTGAAGATACTGAAAAATTTGAAAGTACAAGCAAAATTCAAACTGGCTTATAGACCCAGAAGATCTCTAAGGATATCCTGAGGACTCAGACACTGACAAAACAGGGGAATGAGGCGAATAGAGCAAATGGCGACAGAAAATTCAAAAAACCATAAATACAAAGGGATAAGTCCCCCAGTGGAGTCGCCAATTTTGTTTCAGGATTAATCCGTAAGTGCGGACACGAACCGATCTCCCTAGATCCACCTGGATCTAGAACAAAACATGACAGAATAATACACTTTCCCTAGATCTAGCCTATTGAATGAACTAAGAGATAAGGATTATGGGCATACCTTATGAATGCTTTCCTTAGGTATATTTTGTTCCCAAGCTTCACTCCAATGCTCTTGCACCGTTCAGATCACAACAGCGCAAACCAATCGAAGTGAAGGCAGATTAATATATTCAATATCTAGTCTATACATATGATCAAGGAATTATGTAATAAAGTGACGTCATATTTATGGGAAAGGGACATATTACTGTATTGAATTAATTGAAAGTTAAACTTATAACCTGAGCCTTGATGTCGTAGGTCTCTTTTTGATGGCTCCTATCTCTGACACACACACTTGCTCATGCATGAAGAAAATCAACTACTTGTGATGACCTTGCTAGTGTCTCTAGCTGCTATAGCATCAGTCCTTCATACAGGCTTCCAACAATTCTCCAATCAATCTCTTGCTATCTTGCTTCTAACCTTTTCCATGAGCAATCTCCTCAATATATAGGAGAAGATAATTTAGTTACTTGGATAGAAAATGATCCCAAGATATCTAGAATGCCAGCACTTGAACAACCATTCGTTAGCCAACTCATTCTTCTCGAAGATTCTCTTCTAGAAGGCTCGAGAACTTCATCTTTTTCCTGTTTAAGAATATGTTCACACCCTAGCCTTTGTTACAGTGTGAACCATTCGCACCCTAGCTTAAGGCAGCCTGCGAGAATAAGGCATTCTCGCAAGCAAGCATATAGGTAGCCTGCAAACTTCTTGAAAAATATAGTTTCTAGAAGCAGACAAGTGCAACTTTTCTCAGGAAAGTATTCTTATTGAAGAGATTGATTTTTCTATCATCATGACATCATCATAACATCATCACGACGACCAAAATTGTGGATAACAAACCTTTTGAGAGATGGGTCACTTTTGAAGGTCCTTTGGTAAAAGTCATTTTTCCAACTTTTTTCATTTAAGTTAGGATTCCACCTCCACTTTTACATCTCGTTGTATTTTCTACTTTGCCATAAGATCGATCCCACTGAATTGCAACACGAAATCATCATTACTGCTTTAGAAGTGTCATAATTTATTGGGAGAGCCTACCTCTACATGGATGCCTTAGGTAGATATTGGTTGCATTTTGGTGTCCATGCCATCATTAATGAATTTAGGATCGAGAATCCTTTTTAGTCTTGTCCTGATTACGAGTTTGAGCCTCATACATCTGATATATCATCACTCTTGACCTTGCCCTTGGGATTCCCAAAAAATGAGTCTTTTTAATCCCTTTTCAGACTCTATAAACATGAAAAGATTGTCGAGCGATATTGTTGCCCTTCACACTCGCAAAATTAAAACTTGAAGGCATGTCTGTTTGGTAGTAGTTTACCCCTTTTTCGGTTTGGACGGTTAATTGTATGAACAAAGGTATACTCTAGGAACTCCGGTTTGCTAGAAGAGTATTCTCAGGTATAAGTTTAACCCTTTTTCGGGCCTGAGGGACTAAATTTACGAAAAAGGAACCTCCATGGAGTCTATATTTAAGCTCTTTTTAGACTCCCTAAAATTGAAAATATTGTCGAGTGACCTTGTTTCTTCACACTCGTTAAACTGGTCCAGAAGAACATCCCCTACGAAGTCCATAGTTAAGCTCTTTTCAGAGTCCTTAAAATTGAAAAGATTATCGAGTGACCTTGTTCTTTCTCACTTGTTAATTGGTTCAGAAAAACATCTACTGACATGAGTTTACCCCTTTTTCCAGCTTGTAGATTAAGGAGTAAAAAGGTACACCTCGGGAGATTCGTCTCACCGGGAGCGTTCTCCTAAGTAAATTTAGCTTTTTCAAGCTAAGCAGACTAAATCTAGAAAAAGACAATGAGTCCATAGTTAAGCTCTTTTCAGACTCCTTAAAACTGAAAAGATTGCCAAGTGATCTTGTCTTTGTCACACTCGTTAAAATGGTTTTGAATGGATGTCTTTTCGGTTCTAGTTTACCCCTTTTTCGAACCGACTAGACTACCTTTGAAAAAGGTACCCCACTAGAGTCTTCTTTTATTTTTATTTCCAAACTCTCTAAAAATGAAAAACCACCGAGCTTACCTTCTCTGGGATTATAAAAACACATTGAAGGGGGTTTCATTGTGTCCTATCAATCACATTTGCATACATGCATTTTTGGCCTAATGCCAGCTCCATGTTGCTCTCAACTAAACCTTTGAAGCATGTCTTATATGCAAGCCTTGTAGCACTTTTCCTCTGCGTCTTGACACCTTGACCCATGGAGAAATTTTCTCGAGTGTCCTTTTCCTGCACATGTCTCCTTGCTTTGAGCATTAGTGTGTTACTTGCACATGGAATTGGTATGCTTGTGACACTTGTTCCTCCTTTGTAATGTAGCATTCTTTTATTCTTTTTCAATCTCTTCAAAAATATTTAAAAAGACAAAATAATCAAATATACCCCAAAAAGAGGATGGGAAAAGTATTTTTTTTTATGGCATCACAATGAGTCTCCCTTGGACAAAGCACATCCTTCCGTTTGTTCATCAAGCTTTGGGATTTAATATGGCCTTAGGAATTTGTTTTTGATACATAGAGTTGTGTCCTCCTCCATTTGGTTATTCTTCCAAACACATGGAGAATTTGTTGATACTGAGAGGGGGGTGAATCTGTATCAAGTACAATTTAAAAACCTTTTCAACTTATACTTAAACCATTCAATTATATCCAATGATAAATGAACAATAGTATAATATTTACACCAATAGACCACAATACACCATGAACAATATATGAGAAATAATCAATAGTTATTATTCAAGGGAAGTAATGACTTCCAAAGGTAGGTACATCTTGCAAATATAAAGGGAGGGATAAGCCTCAAAGAGGAACATATAATCCTCCAATATCAATAGAGGGTTGACCTCTCCATCCTTTCCCCTTATTTCCACCCAATAATATATGAGAGATAATAAAACATTACATTAACTCATCACCATCTACCAACCATCACATAGAGCCTGCTAATGCTTCATGAGACTTCTTAAACTTATGTAATTCTTCAATTCTTGGAATACTTTGATCCTATAGATAATATTAATCAATTTATTCTTTGAAACTCCTGCAATTTTCACTCCTTGAATACTCCCCAAAAAGAAGTTATAGAAACAATGGTAGACTTTATTCAATTCTGGTTTATTTAGGAGATTGAACTTGTACATAATTCCCCGCGCTCAATATCTAACATCAGATTCCGCAACTCTCACACAAGAAACTATAGTCCGTACTCTTTCCAATTAAATTGGTCCCACTTGATTTGGATTATCTATGAAGAAGCTACAACTGTTTTACCTGGAACATTTGTTTATTGACTACCTTCAGGATTGTTCAAAAACCCTATCTTCCACAGAGTGTATCTCCATAATTATAGCAAATCAAGAGCTTAAAATTTTACCATAGGTACCTTTATATGTCCAAAACCAATGACTAGGGTTGACATCAATGACAACAACCAATCTTCCAACAATATCCCCCTTTGTCATTGATGGAAACACTCATTCTCCCCCTATCATCATGATCCCAATTTATCTCCCCCTTTGACATCAATGGAAAAGGGTAGGGTTGTTTCCCCTGAGTTTAATGGCAAAAGGTAACTCTCTTCTTTGGGGCTGCTCCCCCTGAACATGTGGCACCCAATAATACTTCATCCTTATTTTTGGTCTTTGGGACTTTTAATTCCTTGGAATCCTTTTGTGTGGCTTTTGTCTTCTCTCTCTTCTTCATGTCTAGGATGTATATGTTGTTTGGTCTTCTTGTTGCAGTTGCAACCAATCTTCCTGAGTTATTTCCTCTGATTTTACATTTTCGGGAGTCAAACGTAAGAGTGTATCCTTGATCACACATTGTACTAACAATGAGTAGTTTATGGTTCAAGTCTTCAACCAATAGGAAATTCTTTGCTTTTACATTTTTTCTTCCAAGATCTACTACACCTTCTCCAAGTATTTTGGTAGATGAGTCATCTCCAAATGCAACATTTCCGCCCTTTCTCTTCATGCTGGTGATTTTTTCTTGATCCCTGGCCATATATGAAGAACATCCACTGTCTATGTACCATTCATCTTCTTCTTTACATTCTTCAACGGTTAATGCTATTTGACAATCTTCATTGTTTGGAATATCTTTCCTTCTCCATATTGTGGTTGGCATAGGGATATCTTCATTCATATATTTGCAATCTCATGCTTTGTGACCAAGATAATTACATTTGTTGCATACAATATTTTTGTCCATCAATGGGGAAAATGAATTATAACTTTTATCAACAAATCCACGATTATTTCCATATCTTCTATTTACACCATTCATGTTTCTTGCATATTTATTCCTTTCATTGATTCTGTAATTAATTGCCTTATGTCAAAAAAAAATTCAAGTATAACAATGACCAAGAAATAAATTTTGATACCTTCAAGTAAGTGGCCTTCTTTGTGATGTATTCCATCTGGGTTCATGATCTACTATTCTGCAGTCTCCTTCATACTAATTGAAGCTTCTTTGATTCTTGAAGGTAGGAGGTCTTCTTGGATATTCATCTCTTTTGTAATCATTGCTTCTTTCTAGTATCCTAGTCCACTTCTCATCAACTGTCTGTGTAGCTCTTTCTTCAACCTTCTTGTTGGTATTTGCATCTTCTTTGTATGAATTTTCACCCATGCATCCAAGATGTGTTAAGTCTTTTGGAACTTGAAAGTTTCTTAAGCTCTTCCTTAATGAGACGACTTCATGTTCAAGTTTCTCACAATATTCATCTTTCTTCATCATTTGGACATTCCTTACCTCTCCTATTTTTCTTTCTTCTTCGAGTAGAGTTTTCAAGGAAATGTTTTCTTCTCTTAGTTTCTCACAGTCTTCTAATTGTTTCTTCAATCTTACAGCTGTCTTTTCACAACTACCCAATTCACTTCTCAGTTTTCTATGTGTGTCTTTGAGCTTGCTATTTTCAATCTCAACATGCTTCAATTTTTTAAGATTCTCATCTTCTTGTTGAATAATTTCTACTTCATGATTTTCTTCTTCTTCATTGGAATTTTCTTCTTTAGTGTCATTTCTTTCAATCCTTGGATGAGGAAATTCAAATTAAACATGTCCTACTCCTTCACAATTAAAGAAAAAGAACTAACAAGTGACCTCTATATGCTTCTTTGAAATATGAGATGTTGTAATTTGCTTCAACTTCTTCTTCTTATTATTCTACTTCTTCCCTTGCATAAAGGTCTTGTAGCTTGTCCCAAAGCTCTTTTGATGATGCGCATGATCCCACATTGGATTTCACTAAATCTGTCAATCCATCAAGGATGGTATCTATTGCCAATCTATTTTTCCTTTTTGCTTCCTTCTAAGCTACAGTCTTTGGTTTCTTCAAAGCATTATATCCTGAAGCAACTGAGAACAAAACATTTGCCCCAAGAGATTTCAAGTAAGTTTCCATTCTATTACTTCAGTATTCAAAATTTCTTCCATCAAATGGTGGAATCCCATTTGGAATTGTGTCTTCCATTTCTTCTTAGGATCTTCCTTCCGGTGGTTAAACTGTACTGAAGGTAACTTGCTCTGATACCAATTGTTGATACTGAGAGGGGGGTGAATCAGTATCAAGTACATTTAAAAAAAAAAATCAAGTTATAATTAAACCATTAAATTATATCTAGTGAGAAATGATCAATAGTATAATATTTACACCATTACACCACAATACACCGTGCACAATATATGAGAAATAATCAATAGTTATTGTTCAAGGGAAGTAATGACTTCCAAAGGTAGCTACAACTTCCAAATATAAATGGAGGGATAAACCTCCAAGAGGAAGATACAATCCTCCAATATCAATAGAGGGTTGACCTCTCCTTCCTTTCCCCTTCCTTCCACCTAATAATATATGAGAGATAATAAAACTTTACATTAAATCATCACCATCAACCAACCATCACATAGAGCCTGATATTGTTTCTTGAGACTTATTCAACTTCTATTATTCTTCAATTCTTGGAATACTATGATCCTATGGATAAGATTAATCAATGTGTTCTCTCAAACTCCTGCAAGTTTCACTCCTTGAATCCTCCCCAAAAACAAGTTATAGAAAGAATGGTAGACTTTATTCAATTCTAGTGTATTCATGAGAGTTAACTTGTACAGAATTCCACGTGCTCAATATTTAACATCAGATTCTAAAACTCACACACAAGAAACTACAGTCCATAATAGTTCCAATGAAATTGGTCCCACTTCATTTGGATTCTCTATGAAGAAGTTATGAATGTTTTACCTGGAACACCTGTTTATTGACTAGCTTCAGGACTAGCCAAAACCTTATCTTCCACAGAGTGTATCTCCATAGTTATAGTGAATCAAGAGCTGAAAGTTTTACCATAGGTACCTTGATATGTATTCTCAATACCATATCCATTTCACCATCTGAATCATTCTATAAAAAAATTTATATAAAAAATGGTAAGATGACCTGTAAATAACATACCTTAGAACACATCGCCAAAAGACTTCATCCTCCCTTGAAATCCAACCTTCTTTACTTCTGATTTCCTCTGAAATTTGACTTGTATATCAAATGAATGTATAATGATATTTATTTATACCATTTATGTCACTTCCTTTTAACATTAGGACCGACCTAACACTTTCTTATTTTGTAATTCTTTTCTTTAATTAACTTCAGGGCCTACATGTACTTCCTTCTTCAATTCACTTTGTCATCCTAAAAAATTCATTTCTCCTCAACCATGAGGATCCATGTGACATGCCACCTACCAATGGAAACAACATGATGTATATTATCCATCCATGGGTTTTGTTTCTGCATGTACATTGTGCTTCATCTCCAAATACCTTCATCAATATTGCGGTCCAAAACCAATGACTAGGGTTGACATAAATGACAACAACCAATCTTCCAACAGAGTTTGTTTTGTCTCCTGCATCGTGAACTTATGTCAATGTCATGATGCTTGAGTCTGATCATCTGTCATGCTATTTTCAAAGGGAATTTTTTACTTAGCATGAGTCGTCCCTTCTGCAATTTGTCTCTTTCCCTCTTGCTCGACCATCTTGAAAGTCCAATAAAGTCCTTGTTCAAAATCACTTAAGTTATCTGCCTCATCACCGAGGTCCTATTGTCTATTCCCGATGATTCGTCGAAGACCTCTGGATAGTGAATTCGTACACTCACATTACACTCCTACCAGAGTTGTGAAGATATTGAAGTTTTTTCTTGATCTCTGAAGGCCTCATCTCCAGCCATCAAGTGCCATTTACTTCTTGAAGATGGATACTATACATGTATATCTTTGATTTTGAGATGTATATCCATTGTATATTGCTCGCGGCTACACTTTATATAGTTATATGACATGGATCTGCAGTGTATTTGGTTGGAAACCATGATTTATTTCATCTCGAGCATGGGTATGCCTGCCTTGGTCAAACAATTATTATTTTTTGCAGATGGCACCTCCTGAAATCTGGTCCAGGGCTCACCCGCTTCGTATGTTGGTGAATATTTGTAATGTATTTCAGCCATAATATTCTCTTCTAACCTCACACATTAAGGGGCATATCTTATAACTCTAAATTGCACCATACATGTTGTTAGCGATATGTCTTGTAAATGGGCTGTTTTCCTAAAAGATAGGCCGCTTTGGGTGGAAAACATGAAGAAGTAGGTTAAAAACCCATTGACCCTATGTTTGGGGTGCAAATGTGCGTATCGTTAAGAAGCGGGCAAAACTAGGTAGCCAGGATCTGTGCACCCAGATCTACGACCAGGTTTCCATTCTGGACCGCCCTCGTCATTCTATCTTTAACAAGAAGGGGGGGTCAAGAATTGAGCACGCATCTCTCAACGGTCTAGATTTCGGCGCCTGGATCTGTGGCTGAGGATGGATTTCAAACCCCCTATGCCTGTCTACCTTTAATAAGGGGGGAGAGTTCTGGAATCGACAGCTTAAAGTGGGGCCCCCCTTGTCACATCTCTGAATCCCTCCACTTACCGCCTTCTTCCATGTTTCTTCCACTCAGTGCCATTATGGCCCACCTTTTCCCCATTTCCTCGCTCCCACCTGTCACCCCTTGCCATGTTCTTCTCTCTCTCTCTCAGCCACTTCCACCTATATGGTTGTCCCTTTTCTCCCTTTTCCTTTCACGCTTTCACTCCACCTTAGTATACCTTCCACCACCCACAGTCCCTTGCCTCTGTATCACATCCACCATCTGGGTTCCCTCCCGTAGCAGTCCAGTGAAGAAGAAGAAAACCAAAGGTAGACTACCACGTCTTGCAGATGCAGAGTTGACCAGGCCTCGCCTAATCTCGAGGAAGTAGTTATTAAGGTGGTTGGTGGTGGTTGAAAGTCATCTCCTTCCATAAATAGAAGCTTATAAAGGAGCATAAATAGAAGCAGGCTATCAGTTCATCCTAACAAAGATTGCGTCTAATAGATGACTACATGGGAAGTCTACCCAACATCTGCATGTGTCGCCTGACAGAGAAAATCACCTATGTGAAGCATTGAATTCATGACATGATCGTGCCTTCAACGCCTGAGTTAGTTCCAAGTATATGTAGGCATTTTTTCCATTTTGTTTATCATCGATGGTTGAGCTAAGATCCCGACTGTAAAGTTTCTGAGGAAGCTCTGGTTATGTATTTCGATTTGAGACTGTCAAATTAATGGAATTCATCTTCTCTCTTCTTTTGATTTTGTCTACCAACTATTTGAAACACTCATAATTGGAGGATCTAGTCGAGCTTCGCATATTGTAGGATGATGTATGGTTGATCACTTCAATCTCTGCACCAGTCTTAAGCAATCTCTCACGTTGTATTTTCGTCTTGCACTGAATGATTTGGAATTGGAGGATCCAGTCGAATGGTTGTGGCTGCATAGTATGATAGGTTTGATCAGTGTGCAGTTATCACTATGTCATTTAGGCACATTTTAGTGTCTTTTTTTTCTTCCCCGAGTTGTTGGAAGGCCTGATTCCCAGAGCATTCTCCTCCCTTTTCTCCCAAGTCTTCCCTCTACTCTCACTTTAACTCAAATTCCTGACTAAAGTTAGTTCTGGACCTCACTTCCCTATGCATTTCTGGCCTAGTTTTCTGAGTTAAACGATATTGTTTTGAGTTTACTTCCATTCGATCACCCCTTTGTAAAAAATTATGACATATAAATTGATGGGCATCGAGCTCTGCTCCTATTGCAATCTAAGAGTGACTTATGACGCTAACATTTATGGCGCCATTGTTGGGGACGAAGTTGAAAATTTTCCCTAGGATTGAACAACATTGAGCCTCTGATTCTGAAGGTACATCAGGCATCAGAGCCCTTGAATATTGCTATTGTGCACTTGGTGACTCCACTGTGGAGAATCCAATGTTTCCACATCACTATTTCGGTTGTGGCTACTTTAGCATGCCTAAAAGCTGACCCGGAGGAGCTTTCTCGAGAAGGTTTCAACAGCTGCTTTCTCAGCCTGAGAAGTTTCCTGGGAGGACACAAGGTGGGGATCTAGCCTTTGATGGTGAAAAAATACCAGTCACATTCAAATATGCGCATCTTTCACCTGGCGACTCCATGATTCGAGGATCGATTGGTGACTCCACTGGTTCGGAATGGAGAAAATCATAGCTCAGAGGTTTTCTCCTTTTAATTTTTCTACTATTCCTAGTTTTCCTAATGTTGTCCCTTATCTGGATGAATGGGGAAATTATTTTCCCATATTTAGAGAACATTAAGAGGACAACCCTGCTCAACATATCTGTGAGTTTCATGAACTCATGCATCAGTGGGAGATACATCATCAGGATGTATTATTGAAAATGTTCATTTTCTAATTAGCAGGGGATGCTCGTAAATGGTATCATTCTTTACCCCCTGCTAGCATTTCTTCACTCAGTGAATTCCATGCATCTTTCACCACCTATTGTCGGAATCTTTATCCCATTGATTTAATTTTTCATAACTATTATGAGGGATACCACAACTGTATACAAGATAGAGATGTTTGTTACGTAGGTTGTGAGGATGATTCTGATGACCTGGATCAAAAATTAGTCCTTTCTCATCCCCATTCATTTGCATCAGAGGAAGGTTATGAGAGTGATGGATGTCAGGAGGAAGAAGATGCTTTGGGAGAAGTTAAGGAACTGATAAAATCTATCACTGCCAGACTAGATAGGTGGGAAGTTGAACGATGTGCAGAGGATTTTCCAGCCTTTGAAGAAGATTATTTTGGTATCTCTACAATGGATGATGATGAAAATCCTCGGGAGGAAGAAGATTCTTTGAGTGAACCGATGGAGCAGGTGAAATCTCTCACTGCCCAGTGAGCAAAGTCAGAATCTGAAGACAACGAAGAGGATTTTCCAGTCCTTGAGGCAGATGTTCTTGGTAGCTCTTTTGAAGAGGATATTGAAGATTTCGTAGCTGCATTAGTTTCTTCCCCTGATGAACCTATTGTCTCAGATATATAGGAGGAAGCGATGTCAGAAGTGGATGGTCCTCTTTTTCTTCACGATATTTCCCATGATGTGTTTACATTCAGGGTCGGAATGGAGGATCGGGAGGTAGTTCCATTTCTGCAATGTTGGGGGATTTTTTTCTCACCCAACTTTGATGATTATTTGGAAGAGGAGTAGCAGAGCCCCACATCTGAACTTGCTGACCATAGGAGAAGCCAACCTGTATATGACATCTATGAATCAGATTCTGAGCTAGATATGCTTGATTTCCAAGAACAGACCGCAGAGACTTATCATTTGTTCACTAAAGAAAAGTATCATGAGGAAATCTTCGATCCCAGTCCTTCAAAAGATGCTAAGAAGTACAAGGAAGAGTATATCTTTTCCACGGGTCATGTTTATGAACACTATGAATCTGACCCTTGGGAGAGACAAGAAGAAGAACTAGAGGAGCAGCTTGCCTTTTGTCCAGAGCTAGTCAGCGAGCAACCATTGCCTGAGATCAGACAACCTACATCATTTTTCCACTCACCTGTGCTTACCAGAGATATTCAGCCACACGTGAACAACTGTGTAGCAGAGGAGGCTGCCTATCACCAATTTTTTGGAGTTTGCCACTGGTCCTATGAGTCTATGAAGGAATACATGGAGTTGTATTTCCTTCACAATTTGGAGCTACCCTATTTCATCTCAACTTCAGTATGTAAGGAGTAGTTGACGAGAATAACCATTATGCTGTCATGATTACACCATCCGTTGGTGATCATCAACAGAAGGAAGGAGATTCCATTCAGGAAATTACTTGATTGGCTATGGTGGAAGTTTTCTTTCACCTAGCCCCATGTAAAGAATTTTATTAGTTTAGGATTGTACATAAATAATCTCCTTGAGTAGGTATGTTTATTTTGTATTTCTTTTACTTTTCAGCCAGTATTTTCAGCAGGGTGTTCTGAGATTGAATCCATAGCCCAACAGAAGGAACTGGAACTGCAGAAGGAGTTCTTAGAGCATCCTAGGGATGACTCTATCCCCCATGGAGCCTAATGTTAGCGATATGTCTTGTAAATGGGGTGTTTTCCTAAACGATAGGCTCCTTTGGGTGGAAAATGTGAAGAAGTGGGTTAAAAACCCACTAACCCTATGTTTGGGGCACAAATGCGTGTATCGTTAAGCAGCGGGCAAAACTAGGCGGCTAGGATCTACGTGCCCAAATATACGGTCGGGTTTCCATTCTGGACCCCCCTTGTTGTTCTACCTTTAACGAAAGGGGGGGGGGGTCAGGAATTGAGTGTGCATCTCTCAATGGCTTGGATTTGGGCACCTGGATCTGCA
>ML782632.1:209056-244677 GCA_009831015.1 Picea engelmannii | reverse complement strand
GGGGGGGGGGGGGGGGGGGGGGGGGGGGGTCTAGAATCAAAGACTTAAAGCATCCCCCCCTTGTCACATCTCTGACTCCCTCCACTTACCACCTTCCACCATGTGTCTTCCACTCAGTGCCATTCCGGACCACCTTTTTCCCATTTCCTTGCTCCCACCTATCAACTCTTTCCATGTGCTTCTCTCTCTCTCAGCCACTTCCACCTGTATGGTTTCCCCTTTTCTCCCTTTACCTTTCACACTTTCACTCCACCTTAGTACACCTTCTGCCACCTGCAATCCCCTGCCTCTATATTGTGTCCACCATTTGGGTTCCCTCCTATAGCAGTATAGCGAAGCAGAAGACAACCAAAGGCAGACTATCACGTCTTGCAGAAGACAACCAAAGGCAGACAACCAAAGACCTCACCTGATCCCAAGGAAGTAGTTATTAAGGTGGTTGGTGGTGGTTGAAATTCATCTCCTTCCATAAATAGAAGCTCAGAAATGAGCATACACATAAGCAGGCTGTCAGTTCATCTTGACAAAGATTGCATCTGACAAATGACTACATGGGCAGTCTGCCCAACGTCTGCATGTGTCGCCTGAGAGAGAAACTCATCTACGTGAAGCATTGAATTCATGACATGATCATGCCTTCAACGCCTGAGTCAGCTCCAAGTATATGTAGGGATTTTTTCCATTTTGTTTATCATCGATGATTGAGCTAAGCTCCCGACTGTAAAGTTTCTGAGGAATCTCTGGTTATGTATTCGATTTGAGACTGTCAAATTAATGGAAGTTAGCTTCTCTTTTCTTTTGATTTTGTCTGTCATTTGTTTGAAACACTCGGAATTGGAGGATCCAATTGAGGGTCTCATATTGTAGGATTATGTATGGTTGATCACTTCAATCTCTGCACTAGTATTAAGTGGTCTCTCACGTTGTCTTTTCATCTTGCATTGAATGATTCGGAATTGGAGGATCCAGTCGAATGGTTGTGGCTGCATAGTATGATAGGTTTGATCAGTGTGTAGTTATCACTATGTTGTTTAGGCACATTTCAATGTATTTCTTTTCTTCCCTGAGTTGTTGGAAGGCCTGATGCCCAGAGCAGTCTCCTCCCTTTTCTCCTAAGTCTTCCCTCTACTCTTGCTTTAACCCAAATTCCTGAATGAAGTTAGTTATGGCCCTCACTTCCCTATGCATTGCTGGCCTAGTTTTCTGAGTTGAACGATATTGTTTTGAGTTTACTTCCATTCAATCACCCCTTCGTAAACAATCGTGACATATAAACTGATGGGCATTGGGCTCTTCTCCTGTTGCAATCCAGGAGTGACTTCTGACGCTAACACATGCATACCTGGCATCAGGCCATCTTACTTTCTATTTTTTCCAAGCCATCATTGAGAAACTCTTCTTAAAAACCCTATTTTTGAATATGTACATGCCTTGCACCACTACTTCTCATGTACATATGCTTGCTGCACCATTACAGCTCACGTACGTAGGCTAGTTGCACCATTACAACCCGCATATACCCACAAATGTTGCAAAAATTAAAAAGTTGCAAGGAATTCATTGAGATTATGGGCTATTGGGCAGTTTCCCAACTGTTCCACCACCTATAGCCCATCACCCAACTGAATAACCATCGTTTTGTCATATAAAAGGAGGTGTTGAGGTATCATTCCAAAGATAATCATAAGAACAGTGAAACTCTACCTGTTTCACATACCCTCCTTTCCCTAAGAATTTGCATCCACCTTGTGAGTTTTGAGCCATAATTCCCTATTCTTGCCTTTTTCCTCATTCATAAGCCTATTCCATTCCCTAGAGAGAGTGTGAGAGGAGAAAGATACGTGGAAGTGTAGTTGGATCTTGGTGAAGAGGAGCTAGGACCAGGTTCAAGGAGCAGTCGTTGATCTCATTGTAAGTAAATTTTGCGATTCTAATAAAAGAAGTACTTTTTCTGTCCCACGATATGACGTGTTTAATATTTATGCTTGATCTATATTTTATTATGGAATCTAACCCACTAATTCATATATGATATGTATGTTTGTAGTTCTTTTTTTGTTTGTTTTTGAATGTAGGTCATCCTTGGGAGGAGACTTGTAGTCTAAGAGCAATCGAACATGAAAGGATCGACATTGAACGTGGAGTTTAAGCTGGAGTTATCGGATCCTTTCATCTTTTATTTATTGTATGAATGTGGGGTATTTTTCGGGTAGTCTAAAGAGTAGGAGACTTTTAGAAGGTTAGATCTACCTACATGTTGAACCCTAGTGTAGTCCATAGGGGTTTTTTCCTGCTATAGCACTATCCTAGAGTCTATCCTAGCTCAAAGGCATCTGATACAATTGCCCGTAGAGAAACTCAATAGTGCCATCTAAATGGTACCTTTTTTGTTGTTGTCACATGGAAACTTGGCCAGTGGTAAGAACTATTCCCAACATTTTTGTTGGTACAACACACCCATAGGCAACACAACCTTCCAAATTTGGTTCATTCCTTTGGTCATCCTGTCTATCTCAGGTACATGTTGTACTAAATTTCAGTGGTGTTCCCAAGGTGTCTTGGAAAACACATCCAAAACGTCTTATAAACATTGATTCCCTTATCTGATATGATTCTTTTGGTACATCTGGCAGTCAATATCTCACTAATATAAATTCTAGCTATACCTCACACCTGATGCATCACAATGTCAACTATCACGAAAATCTAGTCGTACCTCCTTGTCATTTACGAAAATCCCAACAATAAATTACATCGTAATGACCTCCCATTTCAATTCCGAAAAAGCGTGTGGCTGTAGTAATCCTGCCGGATGTCTACATTTAGCTTTCAATCGTTGATGGCCTAGACACCTTGCCATGTAGATAACCATGTCCACATTCATCCCTACCATAAGAATGAGGGGTTTAGGTCTTCCCTCATATTCGTGACTCCAAGATGAGCCATGTACATTGCTCTATGAGATTCGTTTAAGATCAAACCTCTCAATTTGTCATTCGATGGTAAGTGAATCTATGTATTATATCTCATTAATTTGTCGTTGTCCACACTAAATCCCTGAAATTTTGGTACCAACAAGGTGTTTTGTCTGATAAATTTCTTAACCTCTTGATGCTAGTCATCGTCGAACTGTATAGTTAGAATCCCTTCATGTAGATTTGTCTTAAATAGGTATCACTGACAATATGCATGGTCTTCAACTCATCGCATCAACCACTATGTTCATTGTTCCCTTTATGTAGGTAATCTCGAAATCATACTCACTAAGTATTTTTGACCAACACCTTTTATCGCTCGTTCAAGTCGCTTTGTGTAAAAATTTGTTTTAAACCACAGTGGTCTGTTTTTAGTTCAAATTTCCATCCAATCAGGTAGTGTTTCCCACTCTCAGGGCACACACAATGGGGTAGTTCTCCTCATGCCTTCTTAGCTTCCTTGAGGTGAAGAGATAACTCGATCGTCTTGCATCAAGACTCTACCTAAGCCTTCCTTGGATGCATTAGTGCACACCAAGAATTCCTCGTCCATGTCAGAGACTTTTAGTATCAACGATGTCGTCAACAGCTCCTTGAGACTTCAAAATGCTTCTGTGCATTTCTTGTTCCACACAAACTTCTTTTTCTTCTTCTGCAATTCTGTAATTGGATTTCTATCTTCGAAAAACTCTCGATGAACCATTGATAATATCCATCTAAACCCATGAAGTTACGTACTTCTGGTACATTCATCGGTGCATTCCATTCTCTAATAGCCTCTACTTTCTCTAGATCCACAACGATACCTTTTTCGGAGATAATATTCCCTAGATAATGAGTCCTTGATAGGTAGAAAGATCATTTTGATAGTTTCCTATATAATTTGTTCTCTTATAAACACGGTAGTACCAAGCGCAAATGTTCATCAATGAATACTTGAACAAACTTTTCCAAGTATTCGCAGAACACCTCTTTCATCAAGCTCAAGATTACCCTTGGGGCATTTGTCCGTCCCCATGGCAAAATGGTAAACTTGTAGTGTCTGAACCACATTTTGAAAGCGGTATTAGGAATATAGTCCTCTTTAATTCATAATTGGTGATAACCTGATCTCCAATCAATCTTGAATAGATTGTTGTGCCTTTCATTTGATCAAGAAAATTTCTATACCTGGAAATGGATAGAGGTTCCTGAATGTTTCCTCGTTCAAATATGGTAGTCAAAACAACATCTTCCATGACCCATCCTTCTTCTATATGAGAATAATAGGCACACCCCGAGGTGACACACTTGGACGTAAAGTCCTAGGTCCAAAAACTCCCTCAGTTTCATTTTCAACTCCTGTAACTCATGGGTCGACATTCGATAAGGTGTTTCTGCTATCGATTTAGTTCCAAATTTTAATTCGATGGTAAATTCCATCTTGGCTTCAAGCAATGCACCTAGTAATTCTTCTTGGAAACACGGCCGAAAATTATCATACTACCAGAAGGTTTTCTAGTCCCTTCGCCAAGCCCTTTCCATTCAACGCAAGGATTACATATAGCTTGCATCCCTTGTGCATGCTCTTTTGAAACTGTAGAGAAGAGATTAAACTTAAGGAAACTCCTTAGTTCCTTCCTACAATCACACATCTTCATCCCTCATCATCATTCCAACTCAATCGCTTCATATTACCATTGAGTATCGCATCATGTGAGTCCCACCAGTCTGTATTGATCATGCCATAATAAGGTCTTAATATTAGAGGGTCTTCCGCAGTGCAACATATTAGATATCATTTTCGGGATTAACTAGATAGAGTAAGTCTTTAATATATGAACTATATCCATGAGTATTAGTCGCAACTGACCAATAATTCTCATGATTTGAATAGTCCACTTAGCACTCATTACATCGGGTGATTCTCATAGGGGTGAAGAAGTGGGATTGAAACCAATGAAATGAATCGCATAACATCAATCATCACTTCTGGGGCTTGCACCTAGTAACCAGGACTTCCCAGGTGATCACCCATCCCAAGATGTCTCTGGCTCAAGCGCGCTTAACTATGGAGTTTTCCACACAATCGAGCCCACTTAGCTTTCTACCCCATTTTCAAAACCTTAGCAAGTCTTGTGCCTTGTGAACTATCCATTCGGATCTCCCTTCATTCTTATTATTTAAGCATAGAGGGTCTTCCTCAGTGCAACATATTAGATATCATTTTTGGGATTAACTGTGTAAAGTAAGTCTTTAATCTCTAACCCATATCCATGAGTATTAGTCGCAACTGACCAATAATTCTCATGATTTGAATAGTCCACTTAACACTCATTGCATCAGGTGACGCTCATAGGGGTGAAGAAGTGGGATTGAAACCAATGAAATGAATCACATAGCATCAATCATCACTTCTGGGGATTGCACCCGATAACCAGGACTTCCCAGGTGGTCACCTGTCCCAAGATGCCTCTGGCTCAAGCATGCTTAACTATGGAGTTTTCCCCACAATCAAGCCTACTTATCTTGCTACCCCATTTTCAAAACCTTAGCAAGTATTGTGCCTTATGAACTATCCATTCAGAGCTCCCTTGATTCTTATTATTTTCGCACAGAGGGGCTTCTGCAGTGAAACATACTAGATATCATTTTTGGGATTAACTGCATAGATTAATTCCTTAATCTATGAGTACCCATATCCATGATTATTATTTGCAACTGACCAATAATTCTCATGATTTGAATAGTCCACTTAGCACTCATTGCATCATCGGGTGATGATCACAGGGGTAAAGAAGTGGTATTGAAACCAACAAAATGAATTGCATAGAATCAATCATCACTTCCAGGGCTTGCACTCGGTAACCAGGACTTCCCAGGTGGTCACCCATCCTAATATGCCTCTGGCTCAAGCATGCTTAACTATGGAGATTTCCCCACAATCGATCCCACTTAGCTTTCTACCCCATTTGAAAAACCTTATCAAGTATTGTGCCTCATAGATTAAAGACTTACTATACACAGTTAATCTTGAAAATGATATTCGATCTTAAGATTGTGAAGTAGGTAGAGATTTGTTACGTAATCCCCAGGTTAAAGTGACAGTTCATACCCCCTTTCATTAACCATTCATTTGTCACCCAAATTCATTTCGATGAATCTAAACTCGTCTGGTTCAATTTCTTTACGTAAATCCCTCCAGTGCAGTGTTATAAATAGAGCTCTCTGTAGCACCAGGATCTAACAAAAACTAAAAATTTGGTTGGAGAAGGTACCTGATTCCTTAATCACAGTGGACTGGTACTCGTACTAGAGATTATTCACTACTGCAATAATCGGATGGGCCTTTCCCTAATCTCCAACTATAGTGGGTCCTGTTGATCCAGTCGCTCTAGTCCTCTCAACCAGATAGTCCTGCTGGTAATGTGGCTCTCCACATGTCCAACACCCATCTTCGGTCCAATACTCCTGACCTAGAAGTAGAATTTGTTGGCCTAGCAGCCTAAGATCCTGATCTAATTTGCAAACAATTCTAACTACAGTTGTTGGAGGCAGTCCCTTGTAGGGGTTTTCTGCTAAAAAACTCATCGCCAGGGGTCATGAACAAGGGTTGTATATGTTAGAAATTAATGGATGTGCTCATTTAACCATAGACAATATAGCAATATTGTCACCCAACCATAGGCCGAAGTCACCCCCAAATCCACCCCCGAGCACCTTAACCTTGACAGAGAATCATTCCAAAAGAAAACCCTAGGCTAGATAGCCAAACAAGATAGCGCATCTCTCTCCAGGGATAGAGCATCAAGAAAGAGTAACCAAGACTGATCAGAGAGTCCAACCTAGAGAGAGACCGAAAATATAGACTTCAGAACTGGTGGAAACATCTCCTCCAAGACTTGTGCACACAATTGGCCAACTGTAGTGCGCACAAGTGTGCTTCTGCAATTCTGAGAATTCTGGCTAAAATGAAGACCGACCTCCTGTCTTTATATTTCTTTTTCTAGACTGCCAGGGACGACTTCTCATTCTAGGTGCTAATTACTTATTATTAATTATTTCCTTTAGACAACATCTTCTCTTGGAGGCTAATAACCTAATACAAATCGTTCTCTTAAGTCAACTTGTCTTATAGGGTTCTTAACCAATTATTTAGGGTTTCTTCTTGCTTCCCGAAATATTCTATTCTCATCAGGTTTACACGTGGAGGTAAATACCTCTCGCAGCTACCATAATATCAACACTATAGATGTATATTGATACCAAGATGTCATGTCTGGTTGACGTCTGATGCTACTGTGCACCAGATGTCGTCAGTCCAGACAGTCTTGTAGGAGTCATGCCTTGACTCCCATGGTCAAATTATTCTCAGCTATGAGGCCTACTAGACTACATCGTGCAACGTCTGAGGCATTTAGATCCCCACCTTCACAAGAAAGCTAGAGTTAAGGCCGATCACAAGCCTACTAATCTCCAAATTTTCTAGGTTTTGATGCGGGGTGTACTAAAGTAGCTCCATAAATCTGGTCTTATAAGATGACATGGTACGACCATCGTGTCATAAGGTGTTGAACTCATCAAGCTAGTGCTCAATGAATTCCTCTGAAAAACAATTGTCCCGGAACCGTTCCTCGAACCGTTCCCATAACACGGCTTCGACAACCATTTTTAACTAATGTAGGAACATCTTCCACCATAGAAGAGCACTCCCCTTTAGCTGAAGACCTCCCTGCAAACCTTCATGTTGGAGTTCGTAACCGCTAAGTACAAAGCAAATTTCCTTTCTCTCCATCCATTCCTTAGTGGTTGAGCCATCCATGGCACTTGTGGACTCGAGAACCTAACCCTCTCAATTTTTCCATGAATGCTACTAGTTTGGCTAGGGTGCTTTGTGGACCCTCAGAGGTACAAGCATCCTAGCCTCATCTCAGTACAGATGGTTAATCAAGGCCTCTGACAATCCCTGGAAGGACCTTGTCATACCATCCACATCCCTTAAAGAAATCGACTCCTACCCAAGGACTTGTTCTTCCCCTTAGGGTTAGACTCCTATGACACAGGCACTTCTAGAGGCGTCGCACCTCCTTTCCCAGCACCACTTTGTGAATTTCGGTGAAGTCCCCAAACCATGATTACCGCATGGGCAGGTTAATTTTTTTAATTAGCGGTAAGTATTAATCAAGGGATTAATTTAGTGGAAGGTATGTCTATCCACTGTGGCATGGTTGAACGTGCTCTGATACCATATGTAACAACCCCATCATTATGACGACAAAGCGAAAATACAATAGGTAAAAAAAAAATCTTTGCATTAGGAACTACACACCACAATTAATAGCGACAATGCTGACACATCAACGAAATATCATCATGGCACCGTAGCATTTTGATAACCAACACAAGTAACCTAAAATTCCAAGGTGTAAGAGAATTAAAGACTAAATCAATCATATAAGGACATAATAAAGGGCACAATGAAACAATTTTATTTTATTTCCAGGCATAAGGGAAACATCTATTTACTCTAGACGCACGCTTAGCACAACAAAGAAATAAACAATGAAACTATAATTATTCCATGGTGCACGCGTGATCCCATTACCAAATAACATAATTAATAGCCAAACATTGCACAAAAGTAAAACCATCAATATTTCATGGCGCAACAAGCTACCTAATCGACAATCTTACATCAGTCTTAATTACCCACACATCAAATTAGCATTTAATTTTGGACGCATTAAATTACATGCATTTATTCAATGGCACACTCAAATTTACACACGATAAGACTAGATGATCAACTAAACATAAGGAAGGAGAATCCACAAGAGTTGGAACACAGTAATGAGCTAATTACATAGTCGATCAACATTAAGTTAAGGCGCAAGAATATAACGATTCTAAATCAATCACGCATCTACATCATTCTAAGGTCGCAGGTACAAAACATCTTATCATTCTTCAATCAATAATTAATCATTTTGCAAGGCTAAATAAGTAATGAATCAATCCAACAACATTGATATTTAGGGGCGCAAGGAAATCTAGATATTAAAACATCAACATGGACAATTTAAAGGCGTTAGAAAAGAAGTTAAATCAACAAAAGGAGAACCTTCATAGCGTGAGTGGTCATATTACTAGACAAACACTCCTTACATCCATTTGTCATTGCATGCAAGAGGCTTAACATATATACATCACACATTATATTAAAAATTTGTGCGCACAACGGTTCTAGTTATTTTAACTAGTCACTCATCGACGTTGAACGTTCATTGTGCAAGAGATGCTACCCATTCTACCTTCCTACTAGAGAATCTAATAATTGAGTATTGTTTCCCGTTTGGTTAATTTCCTAGCCAAATAACACTTGGTGAATAACAAAACAACTGATTAGATGGAATACATTATTCAACAATTCATGGTTACATCAACAATTTCATTTTCATTCCTTTTTATAATCCATTGAATAAAAGAGACTCAACATAATTCCAAACTTGTTAAGGAATATAGGTATATCATCATTTCCTTTATCCTAAAATGGAGTAGAAGGCTAATATAGCTATCGAAATAGATAAAAATGACAAGGTAGAAAGGATTGTCAATTAAGGACAATACACATACTCTAGCCAAATTCAGACACTAACATTCATCATCACCACTGATTAGATTTTTTTTTTATATTCTTAGATTCATGGAAGTGACAAAACCTTGATACCCTTCAAAAGGAGTTTCATATTCATAAAAAGGAAATTGTTGGCACAGGGGCAGACCCAGGGTTCAACGCTTAAATCGCACTAACAAAACCCTCATTACCAACCCTTTCGGCAACAACTGTGAAGCAGGCGAGGTCTCACCCGAGGTAGAAGTAGGGGGGGTTATAGGACATAGGTATCTGTAACCAAGCAGGGACACAGATATGTGATAATAACACTTCGCAGAATACTCTATTAACACTTAGAGGGTGACATGCATTACTTCCTTAACTTAATTAACACTGCGGACTTAGTCAAAGATAAATTGGCACAGTAATAGTGAATGATCATATAACCTGAGCGCTTAGCACTTAGCTTTATAAGCTAGATCTAGAATCCATTCATCCTTAACACAAGTAAATCACCAAGAAACAACAGATCTATCTATCATATATAATAATCAAGGCACAAAGTAAATAAATAACATAAATAGCATAGCACAAAGCACACCAAAGACATAAGATATACGTGGTTAACCCTAGTGTGGGCTACATCCACCAACCCTTTAAAATTGTTGTCTATTATTGATGGAATGTAATTGATGACATTGTATTTTTTTATTGAGTGGGATAAAAAACTTTGTGGTTTCTTCTTAGTGATCTTGAATGGAGTTGTATTCAAAACCATTTGATTGTACTATTCATATATATTTCTAATCAAATTCTTAAATGTGTATTCTTGCTCCAAGCTTGTAGCTACTATGGATAACATATCCCTCTCTCAACTCTTGATGAGTCAATAAAATAATAGATTTTATTTCATCAAACTTAAGGGAGCACTATTTGGTTTTATAATTGTCAAATCGACATTATATGAAAAATTTTCCACATCATTAATGTTTGTTTCATTATGACAATTGATATTAGAAGGACAATTGAAGTGTGGCAATTTCTGTTTCAATTTCTGGACTGAATACAATTCTTCCATTTAAATCAATTAAAAATCTAAGCCTTTATGTATTAGAAGTACTAGAAGTAGAGACATTTAACATTACATTATCACCTAAAACATTGTTGTTTAATAGCATAACAACTTTTAATACCTTCTTTACAAACATTTCCGTTTAATGCCCAAGTGCAATCACAAAAATGTAAATTTGACCCTTTATTATGTAAGTTACAAGGAAATAAAAAAATATTTAAACTTATATTATTCTCTTTCCAATCTAATAATAAGATTCAATTTATTTATGCTTATATCTAGGCTAAGTATACAATTTACATTGCACATCCTTAAACAAAACGAACAGGGAGCCCTACTTTAAATTATAAAGTTAGTTTAAGAGATTCATCTCAACTTCAAAATTATTAAGTGGAGATGGATGGAACAAATTAGATATAAACTTCTACACTTTTTCTTTCTAATATTTTTATGTAATAGTATTATGGATAAAGAACAAATCTTTTCGTGGATGTTAAAACTTGCAAACAATACAAAAACTAGGATTCCCGTGCAAATCAAAATTTAGTTAAGTATCATGGTCACCTTAGATGATGGTTTGATTAGTTGTTTTACCATGCCCAAGGATTTTGGTGGGTCTCCAAGTGAACCAATAAAAATGATGAAGTTTTGTTCTGCCAAATCCTAAGAAAGATTACATTTTGTTTCTTAAATAGACAAGAAGAATCGCATCATTTCATATTGTGGTGGAGTATTCTTTGATCCCAAACCCAACAACTTCATAATAAATCTAAATCAAAAGTTATGACTATATGTCACTTTATAAGTTATAGTTATATGTTAGTTTTTTTAAGATAATATTTATTTTTAAGTTATGATAATTTAAATATTATAACCAAACAAGTAAACAAATATTTAACTTTCTTTGCATTCAACAATGTCTACTCCATCATATTGATATCCCCATATAAATATATAACATAATAAATAAATTCATAAATACTTTTTTAATGTTCATCTTTATCTATATAATAAATCTGAATTAAAAATTATAACTATATATCATTTTATAATGTTAATTTTTAAAATAATATTTATTTTCAAATTATGATAATTTAAATATTATAACTAAACAAGTAAACAAATGCTTAACTTTCTTTGCATTCAACAATGTCTACCCATCATATTAATATCCCCATATAAATATATAACATGATAAATAAATTCATAAATAATTCTTTACTCTTCATGTTTTTTGAAATAAATAAATTCATAAATAATTCCTTAATGTTCATTTTTCTTGAGTTTTATATCATTGGTTTTTAATTCTTAAAAGTAACATTTATAAAATTTCAATTTAATTCTTAAAAGTAACATTTATAAAATTTCAATTCCTTCATGTTCGTTTCATTTTTCTTGAGTTTTATTTAATTCTTCAAAGTACCATTTATAAAATTTCACACTTGTGATACAAGGAGAGAGACAAAACTTACGAATAATTTTTTTTTTCCAAATTACAAATACTCTTAGCAGGGACACCACAATAGCTACATAGGCAATGCTCAATCCTAGCACTAAAGGTGGAGTATTGTGGTTTTTTCCTGTGGAAAATAACAATCCCCAATCCCCATTATTGAATTGAATTAGCAAATGCTATTGAAATTTTATCAATAAATTTAATGACAATAGCACCTTGCTATGTTGCTCCTTATGGACTAGTCGAGGGCATGGGATCTTGAATTGTTGAGCTTGATGGACCACTCTATAGTGAGGAAAAAAGGCCAACATCGTCGTAAAACTTGTATTTCTCGTAAATAATCATGCAATTTGTATAAAAGTCTTTTGATTCGTTCAAATAAGAGGCTAACACTTGGGACCCAATTGGTGTTTCTCTTACCTTAAAAATGTTGCGCAACATTTGATGAAGAACAATGAAATGTGTGTTTTAGGACTGAATGGAATAACATCGGTCAAGTTTCACGAACAGAGCGGAGAAGGAAGCAACGACGAATAGAGCAAAGAAGGAAGAAACGATAAACAATGGATTTGGAAGATGGTCACCCAATTTGAGCAATATCCAACCTGTTGTTTTGTAATGTCCCTTTTCAAATAAGAGCTCTAGAGAGGAGGCTTAATGGTCTAAACTTCCCCGTTAGACTATAGCCAGGGCCAGAAAGGGGTAAACATGGTTACTAAAGGCCACTCCAGTCAAAGGTGTTATGTTCGTAAAGTGACATTGAGCTAAAAGTGGTTAAAAGCACTTTTAAGCCAATATGAGCTAAAAATAGAACAGATGAGCTAAATTTAGAAGTCAATAGCGAAATAGGGTTTCAACAATGAAATTAGGGTTTTGGAAAGCTATAAGAGAAGGGTCAGCGACCTAATTCATATTATGTAGATTTTGACTTGTCATTGAGGAGAGAGGCACATATCAGGAGAGAGAGTTCAGTAGATTTCAGGAGGAAGACACCAATTGAATGATTTTGGTATTGAGAGACACACCCTAGTCACCGAGAAGATCACACAGGTCTTCCATCATTCTTCAGTAGTAGTTACACAGGTTCCAGTAGCAAGGGCACACTTATTTAGGGTGATGGCGTAGTTTCTTAGGAGGTTTAGTGGATCGACTTGTCCCATCCAGGGAGAGTTCAGAGATTCCCCTCCGACCAAGTTGAGAGGAAGGCAAGGCACATCTTTCGCCTAGTTCCTCGTCAGATTCCGATGAAGGAATCATATGGGGCGCATTTTCCATACTTGGGAGTGCGACACTTTTGGTAGACACATTCAAGTTCCCCGAGCGATCATCAAATCAGATCCAGGGAAACTCTTCTAACCCATTTCTCAGTAGGCCAAGGATATCATTTCGAGACACATTTCAGTCGATTCCAATAGTGTTATCACTAGGGTGCAATTTTCCAGAGAGAGAGGGGCACATTCCCCTAGAGGGATCCATCTGGGGTCAAAACACAATAGAAGAGGGGCAAGTCAGTCACCAGGACTGAGAGCTAGATAAGGTTGCACCATTTATGATAGTTTCTAGGCCATTCCGAGAGGTTTAGCCACCATAATGAACTTTCCAGACTTCCAACAGTTACCGTGCAAGCTGCCATAGTTCCAACTCATCCATTTGATCTCGCAGTGCTCATATATTATCAGGTATTATCATTTAGTTTGCTTATTGTATTTCGAATAAGATCCTTTTGTCATTTGATCTTGCTGAGTAATTCATTTTTATTCAACAACATTTGGAATTGTACTCACAGAGATATCATAATATAAAATTTTCAATCTTTTGTCTCATTTATCATCTAAATAGTCATTTATATGTTGTAACAATAAATTATTTACAGTAGATACATCAGACTATCATCATTTTCCTAAAATATCCAAGTTAGGAACATTACAGTGGTATTAGAGATTTAGTCATGTCATCCTGTCACTAAAGATGATGAGTGCAGTAGAATTTCCTCCTTTCCCTCTCAGCTCAAAGGAAGAGGAAGAGGAAGAGGCACACATGGAAGAAGAGAGAATGGCAGAGCGTGAGGCTTAGCACGAGGCAAAGAGGATGCTAGGAGATAGATATGACCGACTAGAGGGCAGTGGTAAGGCCCCCATGGAGCCAGAGGCAACCTTCATGCAGGTTATCAGTGATATGGTAGCTAGTCAGTGGGCCATGACTTAGTCCTTGGCACAAGTGGCTGATAGATTGGCTATAGTGGGAACCCTGGGTAGAACAATCTCCAGATGCAACACAAGGGAACTAAGTGGTAGGAAATACACCTCAGTCTCCTACTCGCACATACACCTCTTCAAGTAGGATTCCCAAACCCGTGTTTCCCAGTTTCTAGAGGGCACCCCCAGTAGCAGCACAACTGCCGATAGCACAAAGGTCGCCCACTCATGCAGAGGAAACTGTAGAGTACATGAGGGAGTATGCAGCATTGATATGTGACTTCCATCAGGACATGAACCTAGTCAATTATTGTGGGCTTAGACTCAAGAACTTCCCTAAAGAGCCACAGAGAGTAGGACCGCAGCAGCAATAGGGACACAACATTGATTTCATCCGGAAAGTTGGTAAACTCACCATACCTTCTTTCGACGGATCGTCCAAATACATCGCCAGAGCTTAGGTATAGAAGCTAGACACATACTACAAGCTCAAAGGAGGATTTAGACCAACAATAGGAGCAGCCTCCTTGTAGACCATCGACACCCGCAGGAGCGTACCCACCAGTAGTTCCACAACCTCCTAGGCAAGCTTACAGATGGAAACCAGTAAAGGGAGGGGTCATAGCGACCCTTTATGGTGTTCCCAGGTATGATACCCTCTGGATCAAAGGAATTGGTTAGGGGAAATGGAAAATCACCCTGATAGATGGTGGGGACACCCACAACTTCATTGATGCTTTATTCATATCGAGACAAGCACATTAGATAGAGGAGTTTGAGGGGTTTGATGTTGCAGTAGAATATGGCTACACGGTGGAGTGTCTAGACTGAGTTCCAGACTTGGAGATAAAGTTAGGAAACTACATAGTGAGAGACACATTTTATGTGGTTGACCTGTTTGACACAGATGTGGTGTTGGGAGTCTAGTGGATGATCACCTTGGAAAAAATCACCACCATTTAACAAACCTTGGATATGGTGTTCAAAGATCGTGGCAGGAAGAGGGTTGTTGTGAGAGGTATGTCAAAAAGAGCACCCACGACAATGTCATCCAAGAGGATGGATAGGATATTCAAACATGGGGAGGTAGCATATCTCACAGAGTGCTTGATCACTATGCGAAAGGATTCATAGGGTCAACAACAGTATCATACAGGGATTAGGAATTTGTTGGGACGACATTAGCAGGTTTTTGGGTTGATTCCACTAGGGAGACCACCTAACAGAGGGTTTGAGCATAGCATTGAGTTGGAGGAGGGGGGAAAACCTATGATCACCCTCCCCTATAATCATCCTAGGAGGTTCAAGGATGAGATAGAGAGAGAAATCAAGGAATTGCTAGTGATGGGACACATCAGAATGCGCATCATTCCATTCACCTCTTCAGTTGTCTTAGTTCTAAGAAGGATGGCACAATGAGGATGTGCATTGATTACTGGGCCTTGAAAAATAAAACCATCAAGAACCGGTATCATATCCCACGCATTGACGAGTTGATGGATGAACTGCATGGGGAAGTTTTCTTCTAAAAGATTGATCTATGCTCTAGGTATCATCAGGTCAATATCTGAGAGCAGGACATAGAGAAGATGACATTTTGATGTCACTTTGGAAATTTTGAGTTCCTGGTTATGCCATTTGGGCTAACCAATGCACCAACTAAATTCGAATCTTCCATGAACTACATATTCAAGGATCAGTTGAGGAAATCAGTCTTGGTTTTCTTCGACGACATCTTGGTTTATAGCAAGACATGGCAGGAGAGTATGAGGCACTTTGGATGAGGTATTGATATCATGGAGGTGCAGTCATTATATGCCAAAGAGTCCAAGTGTGAATTTGGTATGACAGAGCTACTTTAATTGGGCCACGTCATCAGTGCACAGGGGGTACAAGTGCACCAGGAGAAGATCAGGGCCATTCTAGATTGGCCAATGCCCAAGAACGTGACAGAGTTGAGGAGCTTCTTTGGGATGTGCAACTATTACAGGCGGTTTGTCTGGGGTTTTTATTAGCTTGGAGCACCACTGATGGATATTACCAAGAATGGGGATTTCACTTGGACCGAGGAGTCACAACAAGCCTTTGATCACATGAAGGAATTCATGGGAACTTGTCCAGTGTTAGCATTACCAGACTTCACCTTGCCATTTGTACTAGAGTATGACACATTCAGCGAGGGTATTGAGGCATTTTTGATGTAGGTAGGACACCCCATTGTATTCAAGAGAAGGAATATTAGTCATCCTGAGAGGTTGTACTCCATTTATGAAAAGGCAATTTTGGAAATCATGCATGTCTTGACCAAATTCAGACAATATTTGGTGGGCAACAAATTTGTGGTCAAGATAGATCACAACAGCTTGAAGTATTTCCTTAAGCAGAAGGACCTCAGTGAGCACCAACTAAAATGGGTGATGAAGGTACATGCATTCGACTTCAACATAGAGTATGTCAAGGGGAAGAAGAACATTATGGATGATGCACTATCGAGGAGACCTACAACATGTTCTTTGATGGAGATTTTAGCAGATTGGAAATCCCACTTGTAAGTGGAATATCCCAAGAACAAGTTCTCTTGTGATTTTATGGATGGGAAGATATAGGATGACAGGTATAGGGTCATTGACAATGTCATATTCTACAAGGACAGAGTCTACTTGGTGCCAGATTCAGGGCTCAAGAAGAAGATCCTCAGAATAATTCATGATTCACCACTAGCAGGCCATCAAGGGTTTTTCAAAACCTACAGACAGATTAGGGAGAGGTTCTCATGGAAGGGCCTCAAACAAGACATTATGAGACACATAAGTGAGTGTGTGACTTACCAGAAGAACAAGTCATAGCATACTCTTCCAGTAGGGATACTTCAACTAACAACCATTCCCCATTCCAAGGTAAGGATTGTATATATGTAGTGGTCGACAAATTGACCAAGTTTTCTCACTTCTATGCCATACCGACAGAGTACAATGCAGTTCAGGTATTCGAGCTATTCTTCAAGGAGGCCTTCAGACTTCATGGCCTGTCGAGGAACATCATCAGTGACAGGGACAGTCGTTTCATTGGGACATTATGGAGAGATATGTTTAGGTTGGTTGGGATAGAGTTGACACCCAACACCATCTATCACCCTCAGATAGATGGGAAGACCGAGATCGTCAACAAGTTGATTAATGGATATTTGAGGAACTATGTAGGTGGAAAATAGAGAACATGGGTCAAGTGGCTACATTTAGGAGAGCATTTCTACAACACCACTTTCCACATGTCCATTGGTATGATAGGTCCAAGGATTGAGCCTGTGAGAGGGAGGCTCAATGTCTTCTTCAAGCCAAAAGTATGATAATAAGGGCGGAGGTAGATCTTATGCAAAGAATGCTTCTGCTGCTACTGCGCCTAACCGGAAAGGAACTACAACAGGTAGGGAAAATCAAATATCTATAGAATTTCATATTTTGATTTTCCACCATTATCAAGTTCATATATATTTTTATATATGAAAAGCATATTGGAATTTCTACACCCATTGTTTGAAGTGATTCCACCTCTGCTCAAATCTAGTTTTCTGAAATCCACATGATTAGCAGAGACCAAAGACAGTTTTCACAGCAGCTGTAGACTTTATACTTACCGTAGAATTTTTATACAAAGCCATCTCAATGTTGAAAGAATATTGCTATTAATGAGGATTTTAAATTTCTTTTCGCGGAAAAATTCAGAGGTAAAGTCGGTGACATGCCTTTAAATGTTTTAGTGTTGACAGATGCAGTTGTTTATTTTCTAGTTGTTCTTGGCGTCTTCCTTCTCTGCTTATTCATGGAACTTAGACCATCAAAATTACATCATTGGGATTTGCAGGGTTTAGGGTTTGGGCTTAAATATGCAGGGTTTAGGGCATCCATTTATGTATGGTTGTTAGGGTTTCTTCTTTACGGCACCCGCTTAAACATTCAAAGGCCACTGTAGTTTTCGTTGATTAACCTTTTGTCTGCAATAAAAAAAGTAAACTTATGAATAAATATGTATTATTTATTTATTTACTTATTCCTGTGTGGGGGATTTGGACATTTGATTTGTGTTTATGCTATTTTCATCACTGCAGATTATATAGGAGAAATGGAGCAATCTCACAAGGCCCATAGAGCCCGTCATTCTGGTCCATCTTTGAAGAAAAAAGGAAAAATAGACAAGAAGAAGCATGGTATATCCAATGACAGGCATATTCTCAAGGTTGGTTCAGTTGCTATAATTTGTCACCTTATCTATATCTTCGAGGTGGACCATATTTTAATTCATCGTTTTGTTGAATGTATGTGTTTAGGATAAGTGTTTATGTTCACATCTCTTCTTAGGAAGCTGTAGGCATTGCAGCACATGCCCTCAAGGTTGGATGTGTGTTCGGTCTAGTTGTCGAGTCAAGTTAGCAATTTTCAACTACTGATCAACAAGTTAATTTCCATGTAGTTGTTCAATATTGCACACTGGATTTTTCTCGTCATCCTTACAGGCCTTTTTATGCTGATTGGCAAGTGCATCAATAACTTTTTGGCAAATTAAATAATAGTATGATCCCGCAAGTTATTTACAAACCTCATCAGGTCTCCCAAAGAAGAATGGAAAATCAAAATAGTTGGTCAAATCATGCCCAGCATAAATCTATGTCAGAATGTTGTGAAAATTTGCATGGAGATCAATAAAATATTTTCCTCTTGATCTGTCCATTGGAAAATGACAAGAATTATGGCTGGTCCAGTCTGAGGAAGGCCCACATTCATAGTTGTGGTTTGATTTGAGCATTCTCCACAAAGATGAGTAAGATGACAATTCTAATGGTTTCCTATTTTTTCAAAGTTAAGCTTTGTTTTGTGTGTACACCAACTTATGCTTCTAATGACGCTGACAAAGACTTAGTCAGATCATCTAACAATGACATAAGATGAATTAATTGAGTAGTTTGATTATAAGACACTAGTTAGCCACAGTAACCCTGATTTATTGACAAGATAGTGGCAAACTTAATATATTGGCAGAAGATATGGTTATGTAGTCCAAGACTCCAAATCCATGTAACCAACCACAGATACAATGTACACAACATGTTTTTGGAAATTTTTTTATACTATAGTTAGGATTGATGGTTTGATGATCATTATCAAGCAGTGGTCATTATCAAGCAGGACTTGCTGATGCATAGCTATAAACCCTGGGATTCTGATGCCAAGGAATTCAATGAAAACCTTGTAAAGGCCCGCAATTGGGTAGACACGGAGTAGGACAAAGATGATTACTATTGACCGGTTAAATCATTGTATATTTTCCTAAGTAAATATGACCAAGCGAAAGGAAATCAGACTAGACTGCTATTTTTCTTTCCATGTCAATGCCGAAGATGAAGGGGTTTGCGATTTTGTAAGCCTGGCTCTTGCTTCTGTTCATAAATAAATCTGTGTTTTTCCCTATTTTTATGTTAGACAATACTCTATAATGTTAATATTATAGACTACCATGTTGAATATGAAGGGGTTTTCCATTTTGTAAGCTTGGCTCTTATTTCTGTTCATAAAATAAATTTGTGTTTTTCCCCATTTTTATGTGAGATGATACTTGATAATGTTAATATTATATACTACCATTAGTGATATGCTGGAAGATGAGGGAATTTGGAATCATGCATGCATGGATTTTGGAATTTTGATGAATGGTATGTTTAGTTCGAGGTTTAATTTCAGTATGTCAAACTAATTATATGGTTTAAGATAATTACCTAAATTCTATTTATGTTTCGATTTTTCAAATAAAATATTTTGTTGGGATTTTGTTAAAACACATTTGAAGAAATTGAACCTAGAAATCTACGTTATGATTATTTACAGGTGAAATGCTATATCTCTGAGATGTTTCATTTCAATTAACAAGACTGGAGAAGAAATGATATTTCTATGATAAAGGCAGGAGCTTACCTGTGAATTTTCAATGATTAATTTCTCTATATGTGATTTCTCAGCTTGCCAAAAACAATGAATTGGTTATTTGAGAATCAAAACATGTTTCTTTATATATGCCTGTGTGTGTTGTTGTAAAGGCCTTTTCTCCCACATCTTTATGTGTTCATGCCTAATAATATGGAAAAATTGGGTCTATATGCCAAACATTATTGGTACGACTTTAAATATTGTGTTCTTACTGTAAAGAATGTGACATATTCTTTCATACATTATGAAACATGAGCCCCTTCTCCCCTCTTTCATGTGTGATGTTAAACAGTTTATTTTATAAACAAAAACTTGAATTTGCTAACAATTTGTGGAGAATCTTCTCCCATCCCCTCCAAAATGGCCATGTTTTTTCCTTTTTCCAATAGTAAACCATTGATTTCCAACTACTAACTTTGGAAATAGGCTCCTAGAATTCTAATCTCTCTTTTATTAAGGTTTTGTAGGCTCTTACAAAGGGTCTTCTTCATTTTTGCATCTTTTACATGAAGCATCTCAAAGTATTCCTCAGATTCTCACTTGCTTGTTTCTAATGGGAGCTACACTATCACTGCTATTCATTGTGTACAGTGCAGTTGTGGACTAGCGAACTTGAAGTAAGATACCAGTTTTCTGACTCCTTCCATAGATATGTTTGTTTTAGAAATTAAGCTTTTGAATTTTTGAGCTAACCTGCTTGCAAAAATGTCAACATGTATTGTGCTCCAGCACCTCTCGTAGCATCCTACTCTAGTATGCAATGCAAAAAGAGCAATTTCATGATCAGAAACACCACCATATAGTCTACAAGTGGTGGATGCAATGTTAAAACATGTTATTACAGTGGCTTTCTCAATGGAACATTCCTCACTTCATACGCTCCTCTTCTTGTCCGTCTAGTTTGCTTGCTTTTAAGTTTCTAAGTTCTTGGATTATTTCTCTCAAAATAGAAATGGTAGATCTTTAATATTTATTCACTAGTTTGTAGTCCACTATTATTGGGTTGATTAACAAAACATTGCTAATGTGTCATTTGTACTGTGTTTATCTTCATCTTGGTTACTTCGCTTCATCCACAATGCCCAGGTGTGATGTGCAATCCACCCCCTATTTCAACATTTCTTTGTTTTTTGGCTGGACTTTCAAGATTTTCTAAAAGCTTGTGAATTATTAAGTTACAAACTTTGTTGTTGGATTTTCAAATTTGATTGCAGGTATACATGTAATGCCTAATTTTACAGGACCACCTTCGACATTGACATCAATGGAAATGGCACCATCACTTGGGGTTTTATCATTACCTAAATCTCCATTAGGCAGAACCTCTTCTTCTATAATCACAATAGAATTTGCTCATGCAATTGGACCAACTAGCAGCAGCTCCTCCCCTCCCAAGTTACTCAGATGGGTTTCCATTGAATTTTTTTTCTCTTAGGTTTACCATTTGAAATTTGTTTTGGTGATTGGCATTTACTTCACTAAAATGTACATGTGGATTTCAAATCAGCATTTTTGTGCACAGAATTGAGAGAGGCATGCATACATTCCAGCAGAGAAGTTTTGTATAGCAATTACCACCTTGAACTGCTAAGCCATTGTGTAAATTTTGAAGCAAGGTCATTTCTTATCATGGATACCATATTTTTGTCTCATATTATTTTCTGGTAAAATTGCATTTTGGTCTATGTGTACCTCCCAAGCCATAGTCAAAACGTCAATGCCTTATAACAATTCTTTTACTTATTGGAGTTTACAGAACAACGACCCTCAATTATTATCTTTTGACAAAAACTATTCATTACTTTGCATTTACTTATATTAAGTTTCATTGTTCAACATGTATTTCCCAACTAACTCAGCAGGGACTGCATTGCCATGCAACCCTTGTTATACCCGCAGAAAAATCTAATAGCCACAATGTTATTTCCATTAAATGGGTTCAAACATTCATTTTCATATAATGACATGGTCATCGTATTTTAAACTATATGTCTCCACTTCAAATATACATTTCAGATTGCGCTACAATATCGAGTTATACCATGTAATTGAAGGCATTTTCACTCTAATATTTGTTGACGAGTACATAATATTTAATGTTTTAAACTGTTCTTCTAATTTTTAAAGTGTAAAAGTGGTTATTGTTCTTAACTTAATAATACCTTCTTTTAATTAATGAGGAAAATGGATAAAAACAGTTTATTTATTTTTTAAATATATTAATGAATAAAATAAATAAATAAATAAACTTTTTTTTTTAAATATATTAATAATATGGAAAAAAACCTTATAACAAACTTTTTAAAAATATTTTAATTTTTTTTTAAACATACTTACTAATTTACGTCAACTAAACATTTTACATCAACTAAACATTCTTACTAATTTAGGTAAACAATATTAGACTTTTTAGAAATATTTTTATTTTTTTTTAAACATTCTTACCAATTTACGTCAATAAAACATTCTTACTAATTTAGATAAAAAATATTAGACTTATAATATAGTACAATACATTTTATATATTCTCTCTTCCTTATCTTTTTTTATGTATGAGAGATTATAGATAGATAAATTTTGAATTTTGAATTTTATTAAGTTGAATAATATTATAACCAACTTAAATATATTTTAAAAGATAAAAAAAAATTATAAGTCAAAATATTTAATCATTTATATTTTTAATTAATTCAAAATAAATATAAATTTACAATAGTTTGGACAAACATATTTTATCAGTTTATACTAACCTTATATATATATATATATATATATATATATATATTAGCACAGCTATTAATTCACGGCTGAGAAAGTCGAAAGGTAGCGGATGAGAACGTGTGTCCCCAATATATTGAGAATATGTGCCTCCAATATAAAATGTTTGTGGTAATCCCTCTGTGGTAATATGAAACGTTTGGCTACATTAGGTTGATAAATGGAACGTGGCAATTACATATCATTACAGTAATTTTTTAATGTGATTATGTAAATGTTAAAAAGTAAACATGTTGACGGATGCCTTGATAAATACAAGAATGTTATGAACAATAAATACAAGAATGTTATGAACAATAAATCTGATCCATTGATTTTGGAGGATGACTAAGAATATGCCAGCATCTTCAATGCATAGCCATCAGATTAGGGTTTAAGGTTAAATAAAGTTAAAAGATCATTAATTGTGCCCATTGTCAATAGGTGTATGCCTTTCGGCATAATTATTAGTGTAAATTCATCTTAACTTGAGACCTATCATGCATTTAGAGGGATCAAATTCTTTGAGGTTGCAAACATTTCCTCATATTTTTACCTTAAAAGACTTAATTCCTGAGTTAAGAATGATTTATACTTTATATATAGAGAGAGAAAGAATTACTTGGAATACTTTACAATTTTATTTATGTGCTCCAAAAACATAAAAAATAATCTTCCAATATCACCATAGTTCTGTTGATTTAAAAGGTAGTGAAGGTTGGTAGTGTTTCGAAATTGAGATGTAATTTGGGTACATGAAGAACATTTTAAGAGATTTTTTTTTTTATCTTTAACTCTCTTAGTGTCACAAAGGTGACAGACTCTTTCATCCCAAGGCTTTTTGGGAATTGACTAATGCCCACTTTTTCTATAGAACTCATAAAAATTATAAAAATTACTTATTATTTTGCCAATCTTTATTTTCTTCTTTACACTTGTCAAAACATAGATAGTTTGGATGTTCTAAATTAGGGTTGATTACCTCCTTATACTATGTTAATTTATTTTCTCTATACCTCTTTATCACACCACGTTTTCTCCTAAATTTTGATTTAATAACATGTGTGAATTCCATATTGAGCATGGGAGGAACTACAAGTCTCCCTTATACTCGGCAAGACACCATTAAAATTTTTTAACCATAATTTATTTTATTTTCAATTACTTTATATATAAAGTTGATATCTAAATTTTCTACTTTTATATTCCACATTGAAATAATTTTTTTCTATTAATATTTTTAAAATTATTTTATTTAACATAAACTAAAAACTTTCACATTTTAATTTTCTAAATGGTAAATCCAAAACTCTTATCGCTTATGAAATCCAATACAATGTCTTATTCAAAGTATAAACTTTACTTTAGTTTACCCACTTAATAATTAGAAAATGTTTAAAGTTGTACCACATTTCCATTTCAAGAATGTCTTATTGAAACTATAAACTTAGTCGTTGTCTAACTATTCTAAGTTTTGGTCATTTTCACAAGAATCTGTCATTTGCATGAAATCACCTTTTGATGTTGTTTAAATTGAATTTTTGAACGTGGAAATGGATTCAATGTGCTGAAAAACTCTCAAGGAACTAGGATGATACATAATTAACCACTCAAATCTACAAATCCAACAATTTATTTCCGGATTTCAGGCAAAATTAAATAGAACATATCTATGGAAAAGAGCAAAAACATAGAACAGTTAGACTACGGCATAAACTTCGCTTTCCTTCATCCACTTGAGACAATGCTAAAAGTTGTACCGCATTTCTATTTCAATATATTTTTGGACAATGTGAGGGCAACTACATTTCCTCATTCAACTGTACTAATGAGTATATACTTCAAGAGTATGTGTTTAGAACTTTTCATTTATTCTATCTGACTCAAAAGTGATATTGACTTTGGTTTTAAACAACCTTTTGGACAGATAACTACTCTTCAAGATAGAGACCTCACTTTATTCGGTAATTTGAATGTTTTGTCATTAATATGATTAGGAAATGTTTTTACAGTTAGTCACTATTATAGATTCATGTGTTTAATATGAATAAGGAATGTTTTTGTTGTTAATCACTATCATAATAATCTGTTTAATCATTAACATAGACTCATTTTAATCATTATTACTCGTTCATTCTAATATTTTTTATAAAATTGTAAAATACATATAGATGATAATAATTTTGTACACTCAAACATTATATATTCAACCTTTTAGTATCAATGGGATGCGTGACACCATTTATTTTCACCTATGCCATCAATACCATATCATTGTTCTCACTCCTACACCTCTCCACATGTCCTACCTCATTGTTGTTCAATCTTATCTGGTATCTCCTTTCTTGCCTCTAGCTCCTCAATTACTTATCACTGTCATAGCTTCCAGTTTACGTGTTTGTCGGGTACCCTGGGAGGTTATTCTAGACATAATAATATTAAATCATTATGCACAGCCATGAGTCCCGACATTGATACCTACTCAATGAAGGAAACACCTCAATGAAATCCTAGAATCCATGCCAACCAGGGTCTCATGAAAGAAAACTGACTCTAAATTTTACGATACAGGATGGCCAAAAATCCTTCTTGGATCACCAATTTTATCATGGCATATGCTTTGGTTTCTCTGACTCTTATGAGATGGAATCGAGCGGGTCATCTAGAGGTCCAATGTTTCTTATTTACAGCCAGATTTGGAATGTTTGCAATCAATAATGAGAACTTTCAATAGGATAAATGAGGCCACCATCACTAATGAGGCCATTTTTTATAAGAAAAAATCATCCACCACAACATCACATGTTTTCTTTGGTTGGAGGTAGACTCTTTAGTTAGCGACCATGGAACTCCAAAAACATTAAACACCAAAGGTATGTTTTCCAATTTGAACTTATCTCATTTATCATCGACTAGAGTATATTTGCTAGAGCTTAATAGTAAATTAATTTTGAGTCAAATAACTTGACAAAAACACTTTGCAGAGGTTAAAATAGATTTGTGCTTGTCTATGGATGTTGGTTGTGCCCCTCAGTCTCATACATATCCATCTTGCTTACACGTTTTGGATTTACCTCTTACTTATGCTTAGTCTTAGTTGAACAAATTGGCATAGACATTTCCTTTCCCTTGCTACCAATTCCACCAATACTTTTACTGAAAGAGTTTATGAGTGAGAGATCCAATGCCGACATGTGAAAATCAAGTATCACTAATACAACCCTACAAATGATTCAAGAAAGGAATGAGAGTCACTTACAAATTCCACCATAACTGTCCAACCATCTATTATCACAAAAGAAATAGTGGTTCACGATGTTTGTTTTGGTAAAACCAAAATATATATGAATGAAAAGGACAATATGCACCACTGGTAAATATATACAAGACATGCAGCTAACAAAATATTAATGGCACATCTACAAGCATATATTTGTATACCTTTGACTTGAAATTATTTGTCAGTTTTGAAAAAACCTATGACCATGGATCTTGGCAACACTGATAACCAGTCTTCTCTAATCAATATTGTTTGCATGGAACTCATAATATATTTATGGCATTCCAATTTGATAAGATTGAAGTCCTCTCCTTTCTAACTTTGGCTTGCCTGGTTAAACCAAATAGTCAACTTTTCTTGATCTTCTCATTTTTTATGCCATGCTTCACAAGTCCGCCAAGGGAACCATTGGACCCTTTCTGCCATGCATGACCTTGTTTCCATTCCAATTCTCCTGCTTCATATTCAATGGTATCATCTTCTCTTCCTCCTTGCTAAATTGTGCGCATCATACAACTGCAATGTCTATTGACTAAGAAATAATGTTGAGAGAAACAATAACAATCTCATTGATTGCAAATGTCAACTGGTTTTGTCCAAGAACTAGCTATGAGGCATCAACCTTCAAATTTAAATATGAGAAAACCTCTCCCTTCGACCAAACCTACAAATTTGTTCATTATTCAGTCACGAAGATTCAATTCAACATAGAAAATAAAATTAAATTTAAAATTAAGTATGCATGCATCTATTTCGTTAGTTTTAGTCTGAGTTTTCTTTGCACCTTATATAGAGATGAAAGTTAAATAAAATAATTGAATTAAAAATCTCATCAAATATCATATAAATACAAGTGGAGACTATTGAAAGGTTTTCATTGTTGTTGATTTACACGTTATGAGGAGATAAAGGTATGGTGAATCATGGCATTAGCGATGTCGCAATAATAAAATATTGTTGTTATGGTGAATTGTGCTCTACACTCATGTGCTCAGATTTTCACAGAACACATTTTTCCTTTTTGAGCGTATTTGACCGGTAATACCCAAATTACCTTACTTGGCCAGAAAAATAAAAACCTGCTAGAAAGGTTGATCTGAACATATTGAGGCATTTTATAGCGTCATTGTTATTAATTCTCTTCCACAAAATATAAATTCCAACCCTATAGTGGAAATGTTCATCCAACTGTCTTTACAAATATAATTAACAATAAAATACTAATCCCAACCATTATCATTAAATGTTAGCCATGATTTAAACATAAAATGAACACAAACATATAATAAAATAAAAAGCAAACTAGGGACAAAGAAAAGAAAAAAAGAATAACACGTTTTCAAAAATATCCCAATACAAAAAAAGCTTTGAGTTACATTTCAATTCATTACAGCTATAATGCTAACAAAACCAACAAGACACTCATTAGAATCCCGAAAACTATTGTAGGAAATAGAAGACAAGACTACTCATGACATCTGAACCGCAAATTTCAAACACAATTCACACACAAAACCTCTAGCTCAGATTTCAATTAATGTTCAAACATAAAATAATATACCAAAGTATGTATAATCATGGAGATATAGGATAAGGGTTGTAAGAAAAAATTGTATCAAGACCTCCCTTATTATGACACTGTATATCAAAAATTGGAAAAAACAAGACACTCATTTGAAATCAAAATGAATATTAGAGAAGAGTAGAATATGATGCAAAAATTAATAACATAGTTGAAAGACTCTGTAGCAAATAAAAATAGGGAGAAATCATAGTGAATGAAGTAAATGCATACCCGTCCAAAAATTTGAATGTTTATGGATTGACATAGGCTAGAGAAATCATAGTGAATTAAGTAAATGCATACCCATCCAAAAAATTGAATGTTTATAGAATTGACATAAGTCGGGTCTCTCACACAGTCTATCCCTTGGTTGTAGATTGTACATGAAAATATCCAGAGTTGGAAGGTAAAGAAGGAGGGTAGGGGTGTATTTAATTAGATGTAGTGTGTCAACATCCAAATACATCAGCACTTATGTAGGTCATGCACCAAGAAATGTGGCACATATTATCAAAATAACATTACCATATGTTGAAACCTACAATATTTGCAAGTGTGATGTAGATTTACTAAATTGGGGGTGAAATCATGAAGATGGATTACACTTTTGCTTGTTTATGAAAAAAAAAGTTGTATGTTCACAAGTTCTTCAAATTCCAGCATACAAAAGTATTTTTTTTATTTAGAATTTCACTTTACAGTAAAAACAAAACTTGTGAAGAATCTTGTTATCTTTCCAATGACTATTTTTCAAATTTGTTTTATCATGATTTGATATGTCAATTTGATAATTGTTTAACAGTATGTTCCTTAAACATGAAAGGATTGATAATCAGTTACTTTTTCCTACAACAATGTATCTATTATTAAACTTATGTTTTTAAGAAACAAAATATACTGCAACAATCTACAGAGACTCTATTTTATTATGACTATAATTTTGAATCTAACGGACGAATATTATAATTTCTAGATTTTTTTGAAGTTGACCAAGCTGAAAACGTTGCAGATTTTAAACACATTTTTTTATACACCTTGTATCTATCTTAATTTTTACTTAAACTAAAATCTAAATATACCCTTTTGAAGAGAACATTTTAATTATTATGAATATCTTTTTTTCTAAATTTTTCATTGTATATTTTTACAGATACCGATATTTCATTTCACCAAATCATAATGTCTGCTGAAAATATTATGCAGTGATTTTCTTTAAAAATTAAATAAAATTAGATAAAAATAAAGAAAATGAAAACAAATTATAGGAATTGAAAATAGATTCAATTTTGGAAATGTTGGTGTCATTTTCGAAACAAAATTCTCAGTATTTGCAGGAGTTTGCAACCTCTAAAGTTCAGGTAAGCTTGGGGCAATTCTCTAGTTTTTGTTTTCAGTCCCAATTTCATGTTTTCGACCGAAATAATCTTTCGGTCGAAAAAATATTATTTTGGCTGAAAGACTAAATTATAACGGAAACCATCAAAACTGAACGGTTCCCAAGGTTTTCTGTCGAAAACAAATTCTTTCGGTCGAAATCTTGTTGAGTAAATTATGTCGTTCAGAAAAAATAAAAAGACATGTCGTATTGTTTCATTTTGTGAAAAATTGTATAAATAGGCTTTTGGTCGAACACATTTAACACAATTCATCAGATGGACAAACATATATGAGCTCGGGGATAGGGATTTCAAAGCATTTCTATTATTGATTGCAGTTGTATTCTTTTCTTTCTTTATTTCTTCCCTCTGTTCCATAGGCTTAATCGGAGGATCAATATCGATACATGATGGTTTTCTAGTGCACCTAAAAAAAGTTTCGAATCATCTTTTTGGTTTTTGTTGAATAAGGTAATTGATGTTTGTTCAAGTTTTTATTGGAATAATAATTTATATGTCGAAAGATAAATGTTGAGCATTTTTTCAAGGTGAAGTATTTGTTGAACATATCTTTTATAGATAACTATAAAAGTCATGGGAAACAAAAGTTTGCGCAAGTGAAAATTTGATCGCACTCGAGATGATACTTGCCAAAACAAACAAAGGAAAGAGATTTATTGGAGAAAGAAACGAGAACATGCAAATATTGAAGAAAGAAACGATGATAATGTCAATAGAGATTTTCAACAAGAAGAATTTCAACCAGGTATGCATGCACATTTGATGATCGAGCACATGTCACACTTTGGGACTGTATTCAAAAAGTACAGAATTCAGAGTATAGAATTCAAATTTAAAATATTGTAAATAATATAATTGATTGTAATTACAATTTGATGGTTTTCAAAAAACATAAATAGATTTGTTTCATAATGTCAAAGAAGACGTTGACACCGAAGTTGAAACAGAAGGCGTTGAAACCGAAATTGAAGCAGAAGATGTTGAAACTGAAATTGAAGCAGAAGATGAATCACCTATAGGCATGTACATAAATTTAGATAATACAAGATGAACACTCAAGTATATATAGTTTAGTGAATTTGTGTTTGGGTTATGTTTTTTAATATAAACTTTAAATTGAAATATGTAGGAGAATCTATCAACATTGATGATGAAATATTAGAAAATGTTGATACTAACAAATTTGGGAAGAAAAAAACTAAGCATTATATAAGATATCGAACTAAGAATATGTATAATACTTTTTTCAAAGATGAATTAGTAACAGTACAAGCTCAACTTTTACTTTGTCTAATGAAGTCAAGAAAGATAAAAGAAGCTACATCATTATTGGGTATTCAAAAGTCGACAAATGATACAAAGGTGAAACATAATGTCTTTAACAATATAACTAGTGTATTAAAATATTTTGGAAAATCTCAAAAAGAAGATGCTCGTGTTGCACATAGAGAGATACAAATAGCAGTTGTTTCATCTAGAAATATAAAAGATGGTTTGACACGAAACATGGCAAAAATGATGAGAATGTCAAGAAAAACATTGCATAAACATAGAAAATTTTGATTGCAAATAGATGTAAATGATGAATTGGGTTGTTGGACAGTGATTTCTAGACAACAATACAAATATGGACTTGCATAAAATGTTAAAGAATTGGCCCGTAATTGTTGGTTGGAAGAATCTTGTGTTTCACCACATACAAGGGATGTGTTGCGATGAAGAATAGAATGAAAACAATATGAAGAACATCCAAAACATATATTTCCAATTACACAAATAGAGTTGTTCAATAAGTTCAAAGAAGAGCACAAAGAAGTTAAAATTTCAATCAATACATTTGTGTAACAAAAACCATGGTTTGTTAGACCCATCATTGTTCGTGACACTTGTTGTCATTATCATGTGGAATTTGAGTTGTATTATGAAACTTTTTTGGATTTTGGTAAAACTTTATGGCTAGGTTCACCTCCTTCTTCCACATTCCATGTTTTTATATCTGAAATTCTATGTGAAAGAGATGATGATGATTTATTTTACAAAAAAACATGTGTTGGTGGAAATAAATGTGATCATTGTGGAAATCTAAGTTTGTTTCATTCAAAGTATCATATTGATATGAATGATCAATCATTTTCTAATGTAAGAGTCAATTGGAAGAGATATGAATATATCAACATCACAGATCCACATTCTTCAAATGTTATTTCCAAAAGTATTGATTTGAAAGTAGATAAAATCTGTGTGATAGATTTTTTGAAGAAGTTTCAGGAAGAAATATATAAATACACCAAGCATTCAAATAGATCTCGATGAAGATATCTACAATTCAAACAATCCTGTGAAGTGTTTCCACCAAGGAAAATTTTGTCTATAGTTGATTTTGCAGATAATTACACATTCGCTGCACAAAAAGAAATACAGAGCGAATATTATCATTTTGATCAAGTCACGATATTTGTCCATGTTCTAGATAGACATGCTCAACGGAGTCTTGATAACATAGAAAGCACCAATGACAATTAACATGTTATTAAAGAATATCACTTTTATATAAGTGATGATGGAGCACACGACACACATTATGTACAACATTGTTTTGATAAATTTTATGATTCATTGAAAGAACACAAAATTAGATTCGATCGACATTGGATATGGTCAGATGGGTGTGCGGGTAAGTTCAAATCTTCATGATCATTCTATTGGTTATGTCGTCTTCATAAAAAATTAAACATTACACATTGTTGGAATTGTTTTCAGACTGGTCATGGAAAAGGAGAGCACGATGGTGCAGTGGCATGTATAAAATGAGCACTTCGAAGGTATCAGTTGAACCCTCATGCCGATCAATTTGAATCCACTGAACAAGTTGTTGAATGGTGCAAAATGGTGCTAAGCCATGAATATAATCCGTCAAGGGATGTGCACAGGTGTGTCTATATATAAATGTTACACATGTACACAAGATATTTTTTTTTGAACGTGTTCAAATTTATATTCAAACTTCAATCATTTTCTTGAGAGATTTTAAGTTAACATGTTTTTGTCTTGTGCAGGTTTTTTTGGTATGTTGGAATCCAAGATGTAAATAAATCAATCTCATATGACGCCAGTACAATACCTGAGTGTAACATATTTCTCTAGTGCACTAAGAAAACTTTTACTTTGAGGACACTTGCTCGCAAGTGATCTGGACTTTTATGATATTAAACAATTTTTCCTTAATTATGACGCATTATGATAGATGACATGATGTTTACTGCATTGACCTAGACATGTGCTATTGACTCGGTTTTACTAAGTGTGCAGGGTTTTGGACCTTGAGGATGCAGAGGCATCGATGGAACCCCTTGGACTCCGGATCGAGTTAGAGAGTGTGCTATTGGGCTTGATTGTTTACTATGATTTTAGTACATTTGATTTGATGATATGATGTGGACATGTTCTGACATGATTGTTGATGATGCAGGCTGATGATAGCTTGCCGACCAGACTCACATATGGAGTAAAGGGGCCACACATGATTTCCAGAGAGGTTGAGGGAGAGGTGTGGACAACAGCCCTGCCACAGCCTACTAGCACTCTCGCCATGGCTCGAACTGTAGGTTAAAGATTACCTAGTTCGAGAGAATCCACGATGTCGTGAGGGCAGGCTGTGATAGTTGCTCACGATGATTATAAGGGGAACACAATAAGGCGGGGGCCTTATTCCTTAGAGCCCTTAGTCTCCCACAAGTTCACCTGGTGGAGTGTTGACTCCAGAGGTTATTGATGTCTACCAATCAGTCAAGAGGCGAGTGGCACCCTTGAAGCATGTGGTGCATCCTGAAGGGCACGTTGCGCAAAAGAAACAAACAAGGCGAGTGGCACCCTTGGAGCACGTGGTGTGTCCTGAAGGGCACGTCGCATTGATATGTATGAAGAAACAAACCCAGATGGCCCTAAGACTTTTAACACATTAAGAAATTCTTAAAACAACTTCCCTAAATAATTATCGCCTAGTTCAGAATCTATGTCCTAAGTCTAAAACTTCTCTAGGGTAAAATTTTCTGTAACCTTATGAAAAAGACCCTAAAAAAAATTAAAAAAAATAAAAATATATAAATTTAAACTAAAAACCACTTAAGTAATAGTTTTAGTCTTCATAAATTTTTGGGGTAAAGTGAAGAGAGTAATAACTTAATTAAAATCCATTTTTTTTTTTTTTTTATGGATGTTAAAAGAGTCATTACAAAAACATGAGTTTAGATACATCGTTACCCATATTGTGAAAATTCGACACGATTCTGCGATTAGGGTTTGCGCACTCACCGCCGCTACGAATTGAGGCCGAACTATGTCTGCCCCGCAGGGGCCCCTGCACCACAGGGAGGAAGGGCCGATCGACATCTCCTACAGTCACGTCGTTGCAAATGAAAGCAATGGAGCCGGAATCAAGCGCCCCACCTTCGAAACACCTCCAGATCTGAGGGCCCAGCTAATGGATGAAGGAACTCTTCAGGACAAGAACATGGACGTTGACCCGGCCAAGGAGAAGAACTCTGCAAAAGCCTCAGCCCCGTGGATGCCTGGAAAATGCATTCCGCAGGCACCACAAGCCCCCAAATATGTGGTCAGCTCACGGCGTATAAAGGAGCAGAAACAATACATGAAAGACAATGCCCTGGTGGGAAAATTTTTAGGGCTTTGGCCCTCTGAGCGCGACCTGATTAAGTGGATACAATATTGGTGGAAGCCGAAAGGCCATTATGATCTCCAGCTCGGCTCAAAGGGATTTTTCACAGTCATCTTCCACAACCTTGCAGATCGCAACCGCGTGTTTGATGGAGGACCATACTTCTACAACTCAGCGGGTCTATTCCTGTGATTCTGGACAGAAAAGTTCAACCCCGAAAAGGAAGACTTCGCCCATGCACCGGTATGGATCAGATTATACTCTCTCCCTCAGGAATTTTGGCTGGAAGAGGTCCTCGCAAGAATAGGCAATACCATAGGTATTTATGTTAAATCCTCTGAAGCTACAAAACAACGGCGCTATACTTCTTATGCAAGAATATGCGTCTACATGAACATTGCCAAGCCGCTCCCAGGCTCCATTACCCTGTAATATCACGATGAAGATTGGTCCCATACCATAGATTATGAACACATTCCATTTCGCTGTCGAAAATTCCACGAACATGGCCACCTCTTCAGAGATTGCCCTCTCAACGCGATCCATAAGGATGCTACATCAATAGGTGGCAAGGACCAGGAAGGATTCATACAGCCAGCGGGTAGGAAACGGCAAGGCGGACGCAAGCAGCTCCCCCAGGTAAGCAAAGACCCTTCCACTAGCAATAAATTTGAAATTCTGCAAGATCAACCCGAATGCCCAACACCTTCTGCAAATGCAGCCACTTCACCAACCCCTGATCATCCCCAGATCAGGCACCATGGCCCCGCACAACCCCCAAAAACTACGGAAGCGATACCCATCACTACATGCTCGGCACAGGAAACACCAAATCAGCAGGGAATTGAGGATGGAGACGAGGATATGGAGATGGATGAACTTGATCTTGCGGGAGTGGATCTAGAACATCTGGAACACGCTTACCGGCACCAGAAACTATACACCATTCCTCGGGACCAGCTGAGGAAGATACACAAGGTTTTTCTCAATTCGTCTGCAGGATCTTCAGCCCGGGCAAGTAAAGCATTAGGAATTCAAGGCAGCCAGGCAAAGACCCCAAGCAAGAGCCAAAAAGATGAAAAGAAACGGGGCAGGAAATCCACCAATAAGCTCATATAGGAAATAGGAAACTATATGGTAAATTCTGGTTAGGTCCACCTAATCTCAGACAACTTTCCTCCTCTCTCCACACCCCCGTACTCATGAAGATCATCTCATGGAACATTAGGGGACTTAATGGACGTAGTAAGCAAAAATTGCTACGAGACATGATTATAGCAGAAACCCCAGACATTGTGTTGCTGCAAGAAACAAAATGCACCTCAGAAGACCTCACTCGGCTACTTCCCTACTGCTGGAAACTAGGGAGAGCAGTCTCGATAGATGCAATGGGAACAGCTGGAGGAGTAGCCATCCTCTGGAATCCCAATATAGTGTTACTGGAAAACTTCTTCACTACAAGGTGGTCTATTACAACAGAATATAGGCTCATCGGATCCAATAAGCCCGGACATGTAACACGCTTATATGGGCCGCCCAGCCCAAGAGACAAACAAGCGTTTCTCAGAAGCCTTGAACATCTCTCCAGCTTATTGCAACAAGATAAGTGGATTCTCGGTGGGGATTTCAATATCATCCGCAGCCTGGAGGAGAAAAAAGGAGGATCCCGTAGACTAGACCAAG
>ML782632.1:194987-208882 GCA_009831015.1 Picea engelmannii | reverse complement strand
AGAACAGTCAGGATATGTAGAAGGCAGGCAGATCCTGGACAGCATCATCTTGGCCCATGAAGTCATCCATTCCTTGCAAAAAACCAAAACCCCTGGTATGCTTCTCAAACTGGACCTCTCTAAGGCCTTTGACAAATTAAGCTAGGATTACATAAGGGCAATGCTTTTAGCTTTTGGCTTTCACCAAACCTGGGTAGACTGGATCATGAATTTAACCTCCTCGGCTTTCTTCTCCCTTCTTGTAAATGGTGTGCCCTCGAAGCCCTTCTCACCCTCCCGAGGAATCAGACAAGGATATCCCCTTTCTCCTTTCCTCTTCGTTATCATGGCTGAAGGAATAAGTCGCTCCATACATGCGGCCCTGGATCAAAACCTCCTGACGGGCTTACCCTTACAAGGCATCTCTCCCCCTATTTCGCATAGCCAATTCGTGGATGACACGCTTCTAATGGGAAGCCCCACTGTGCGTGAGGCCCTCTCTATTCAGGAGATTCTCCAAACCTTTTCTAAAGCCTCAGGACTAGACTGCAACAAAGAAAAATCCCAGATCTTCTTCTTTAACATGCCCCCTTTAATCCAGCGCCATATCTCTGAGATCCTAGGCTTCAACAGGAGCTCCCTTCCGTCCAAGTACCTAGGCCTACCTCTAATCGATAATGGTCTCCGGAATGCCTCTTGGGAACACCTTCTCTCGTCTTTCTCCAAACGACTCTCCTCTTGGACTTTCCGAGCCCTGAATCTCCCCAGTCGTCTTGTCCTACTTAAAGCTGACCTTCAAGTGCTCCTGATCTATGCCTTCTCTGTGCTAGCCGCTCCAAAATTCGTCCTTAACTCCATCAAAGGCCTGCAACGGAATTTCATCTGGCAAGGCCTTAACAAAGAGAAAAAAATCGCACTGGTAAGCTGGGATAAGCTTTGCCAAACCAAACGACAAGGAGGATTGGGCCTGAGGGATCCCTCTCTTATGAATAAGGTTCTGAGCACCAAAATTTGGTGGCGCTGGCTAAAGAACTTTGGCGATTTATGAGCTAAGCTCTGGAGGAAAAAATACGCCCCCAACACAGCTGAAAAAGACCTCATTAGATGGAATGGTGATAATCAGGGCTCTCTGATATGGACAGCAGCCAAGCAGAACAGACTGCTAGTCACTCAGCACGCCTTTTGGGAAATAGTAAATGGGAAGACAGCTCTTTTCTGGCAAGATTCCTGGCATCAATGGCCAGCCCTGAACATGGAAGAGTGGGCACATGATATCTACCCTCATGCCACACAGGTCGGTATGACAACTTTTGCAGATTACTGGCAGGACAACTCTCGGGAGGACACCTGGCAAAGATGGCATCTAGATAAGGAGCACCTCAACTTGGAGGCGCAGATCGACCTAGCACCCCTGCAAGAGGAGCTCACCAAACGGAGAATACCCATAATTTCTAGGAATGACACTCTTCGATGGGGCTACAAACCACAGGGTTGCTTCAGCATGAGGGAGGCCTACCTGCTCAAATCTCAGTCAAGGCCCCCACCGGATTCGGACGTCTGGGCTAAAATATGGGACCTTAAACACTGGCCAAAAGTCACGCTCTTCTTATGGCTCGTTTCGCACTCAAGTATCCTGACCTGGGATAACCTCCTGAAGAGAGGCTTCATGGGACCCTCCCTTTGCATTCTCTGTGGAGAGGCAGAGGAAACTTTAAATCATCTCCTTAATACCTGCACCTACACAGCTCAAATCTGGGATCAGGCAGCGCTTATCATGCGCACCTCCGACCGCCGCAGAGACAGCATACTAGAAACCATTGCGAACTGGCGTGATCAGGCTTTCCACTCTCCCCTCCTCAACCGTATATGGCAACTCTTACCAGGCTTTCTTCTATGGCAAACTTGGAAGGAGAGAAATCGACGAATCTTCAAAGGCACCTCTCTTCCCTGGCAAGATTGTTGGCGACAATGCCACCGTAATGTCCTAGAAACCCTCATTCTCCGAAACTGGACTGACGCGGACCTAACCTGCCCCCCTTCTGAGCTCTCTATTCTCAAATCCTGGTCACCTCTCCCCCCTCCAACTTGTCCTGCCCCTTCTCCTTCTTTCTCCCCCTTGTGTAGCTCCTCCTTGTGGTCTCCTCCTCCTGAGAATTTTGTCAAGCTGAACTTCGATGGAGCTTCTAAAGGAAACCCTGGAGCGGCTGGCTATGGGGTTTTCTTACGCAATCATTATGGTTGCATCCTTCACATCGTAGCTGGGCCCCTGGGACACTCCACGAACAACTTTGCAGAGCTTTGGGGACTCATCAAGGGGCTGCAACTCGCCATCAACCGTCACTACACTAAACTGATAGCAGAAGGAGACTCGCAAGTCATTCTCAGCCTGCTACGTCGAATCTTACAGGGAGAAAAACCAGATAGCATCTCGCCTAGCTGGAGATTGTCGCATGGACTACAAACTATAGCAGACCTAATGCACCCGAACTTGGTTATCCTTCCTTCACACGTCAGAAGGAAAGCAAACCAAGTTGTTGATGATTTAGCCAATCTGGGAGTCAACTAGAATGGACCAGACCTCCACTGTAATGCAACTCAGGATCCGAATCACCCTATCCTCCTGCAATGCATACACAAAGCTGGATCGACAGATTTTCCCCCGGATGGGGTGTCAGAGCAGTCAATGGGGCGAGGTTTGCACGAGCCCGAAGGGCGGCGTGGCATGGGGCCACGTGATGGGCTCATGGCGCAGCCCATCAACGTACCCAATGTTTAATGGCAAGATTAATACGATGGGAGGGCGCATTTACGCACCAGACCTCTCCTCCCCGCCGTTTATTTCAATGGCGATGCTCGTTTTGCTCGGTATTCACCTCTGCACGCAGGTAGCAGAGCTCTCTCCTGTGCAGCAAAGGTCATCCCCAGAGCCCTATCACTGGCACAACCCACTCCTGGTCCGCTCACTTCACCCAGTGTCTCTCTTACTCCTGATTTGCTGCAACAATCTCGCCATGCCTCGTTATCGTCCCAGGGGCAAACCAAAGAGAGGCTCCTCTTGGAAGCCTCGACGACCTCTGGTAACTTCCTCCGATTCAACCTCTAGTGATTCCTCTCCTCCACAACATTCCACGACCAACCCTGTTCCACTGCGAGCCCCGCAGCCTCACTCCATGGCCATCATCCAGCGCACACCTATCTCAATTCTGCGTCTCTCTCAAGATCAAACCGAGCTTCCGTCCAGCTCTTTGCCTCTAGGCGAACCACAGGACAATTGGAGCGATCATCCTTCTCCTCAAACAACACCCAGGCGGGCAGGTCCGTGCTACCCGGAGAACATTGACAGAATCCAGTTTGCAGAGAGCCTGGCCGTCCTACAAGACTTGGTTTTCGAGCTTCGGCGAGAGGTCACGGATCTGCAGTATCGGTTCCAAGCTACGGAGGGGAAGGTGGCCAGCTTCATTCACATCATCTCCTCTATGCACGAGGCCATGTTCTTCGCCCCGGAAGACACTTGTCCCACAGAGCATCCCGAGGACCCCACCGAAGTGGCACAACCCAACACGCAGCCTTCAGAAGCAGCAGGAGAGCAGCAGAAGGAGAGCAGGAACGCCAGCAAGGGCCTCGCAAGCACACACGAAGCTGCCGAACAATGGGACTATGGCGTCACATAAATCAAGGAAGAACCTTGCCCAGGCGACTTCCTTGCCACCTGGCCTACCTACAAGCCAACTATCTAATCATAATGTATGTCTGTTTACTTAGCTATTAGACATGATAGGATAAATAATGCTCTTTTTCTTGTTAAGTTTAGACTTATTTTCTCAAGGAACTGGCAGGGCTAGTTGGACTGGTTTCCCCATGATGGGGCAGTCCAGCAACTGTATCCCGGACCTAGCTGTATTTTGGACCGATGTTTCAGACTTTAGAAGGATCTTAATATAATTTTACCCCTTACTTACAAAAAAAAATAACTTAATTAAAATCTGTGGTTTTAAATTGTAAAGAAGAAATAAATTATTTAACTTGTGAAAGTGTATAAAGATTTCAAATTAATAATAAAAGGAAAAGAGTAAATAGCACAACTACCATTTTGGCCATAATAAAAGGGGAAAGAAGGGAATGATAAAATTTAGGAAACTGTGGAATGGGGGGGAACATAATAAGGGAAAGAGGGGAACTTATGGTAAAAAGCAAGGTCAACATAGTAAGGAATATGCAATTAAGAACCTTCTAAAATGAACTAAATTAGCAACTTCATTTTAGGGAAAGTATTTAAACCTGTAAGGGAATCTAGGAACACCTAGGAGTAAATTTAGGAGACACTCTAGGTGGGTGAGGAAAATGAGACAATTAATAAATTTAAAGAAAATAATTATTGGAGGAAAGAGGAGGATGGACGACACTTGTGCGAAGGAGAATATTTAGAAGATTTTTATTAAAACTTAATTTAAATGTGATTTAGGGAAAGTTGGAGGTTCTAAAAACTGTATAAAAGAAATGGAAGATGAGGAAGAAGGGGATCGGTTGTTAGCATAACGTTACACTGCCATAATTGTGACTTGACTGATTACTTATGGGGAGTTGGGATTTTCCAGCTCGGATAGGAGTGGTAGCTCGGCCTTGCGAGGCGAGCTGGGAGCTAGATGTACCATCTGGATAGTGTGTGGCTCCTTTGCGGCTTGGGGGGCTAAGGGGGAAGCAGAGTACCCCTAGCATTGGCTGGGAGATACCGGTGAGGTCTCGATGGTCGGCGAGCAGGAGCAGCACGGAGCACATGGACGGCACTCAAAGTAGTGATAAGGAAACGGTACGCAATTATGTTGATTGATAGAATGTTGTAGGATGTATGTTTTAGATCTGTCGGTGTATTGAGTAGGAAACTGTTGGTGTAGTTTTATGACTGAAATTTTATATCCCGACTGATTTATTGGTTGATTGATCTCCCTGTGGTGTTGACTGTGACCCTTGCGCTTCCCTCACCATGCTCTTTGATTTATGTTTTCGATTGAGTTCTCTTTCTTCAATCAATATTGCTTATTAGGCGAATCTAGTGAGCCTAGAAACAATCGATGGCATCCATGCCCTTCCCTTTCTCTGCATCTCCCTTAACTTTCGTTGGCTGAATCATTTGGCGAGTTACCCTTGGATTACTTCTCTCCCAGACCAAATTTTATTTCTCTTACTGTGTTTTTCTTGCTGTCAGCAGTTTATATTTTAAATGAAATTTTGGTTTTATATTTCAAATGGTGACTCTGAAATCTCATATTTCAATGGCGAATTCTAATCTGTATTGCAAGTAGCGAATGCTTCACTGGTATGGCAGTGGTTTATATTTTTAAAATGAACGTTTCAGATTTTATATTCCATGGGGCATTCATACATGATAATTCAATTTGCAAATCTGAATTCATATTCAGTGGCTAATTGGTATTTCATATCACAATGGTGGCTTGCTTCGCTGGAAGGGCAACGACTTATTTTTAAATGAACAAGGTAGAATTCTTGATCAATGGTGAAAACGTATTTTTATTATTGCTTATTCTTGATCAATGGAAAAATCGTATTTTTAATTTCTTCTTTTTTTTTAAATGATAATGGTAGTATTCTTGATCAAAGGTGAAATCGTATTCTGGATTTCAACAGTGGCCGATCTTAAACGCTGGCTGGGATTCCTGCAAAATGCCCTCAGATCCGACCTCACCCACCTGTGCGACCTGTTGAGCTGTTGTCAGAATGATTTAAATTCATTCTGGTTAATCTCCCTCCCAATGTAAATGATAGATTCGTATTCGCTGAGTCATAGACGAATTTTATTTCTGGGTTAAGAACTGAGGGGTGTAACCCTATTTTTAGTAGAGTAAACTTGCGTCCCACTGGTCTGCGTTTTCCCTTGTGTGGAGATGCCTCTATTCGCTTTCCTCTGTGGGCAGGCTGACAGGAAGGGGTCTGTGGCCTTATTTTTAAAATTTGTTGAAGTGCAACGATTTTTCCTGGTACCTACCTAGCGTCACCCACAATTTCCGATGTAAGGACATTCCTGTGTGCCCATCCAGCCATTCCTTTGCTTGTTGGGTAACTTCATTGATTTTTCTTCTGCCCAACTGCGTGACACCGCCCCTTAAGTCTGACAAAAATCCCTGACCAATGCTATACCTGGATGTGTCTGCAACAACTCCCATTAAGATTTGATACCGGAGGACAGTGAGTTAGCTGTCTACGGCGTGACTAGTAGAATTGTCCCATTTTCCTGTCTGTACCAGAACACATTTCTTGTACTCCAACGAATCTCTGTGAGGTTACATTGTATCCCTGCGAATTTTATTAATGTAGGATCCCAACTGATTAGAAAATGTTTCGAGGTTGAACTGATTGCAAGGATACGTACATAAGATGCCTGATTCCCTTTTTTTTTAGCTCGTTTTGCTCATTTAACCTTCGTATTTTTATTCCTGGACTTAGAATGTTTAAGCATTGTTCTATTTATTTCCCAACTAGATTCTAGGTTATTCCTTGTACTTGAATTCAAGCCAAACAAGGAAATTTTCCCATTCCATGATTTATTGCAATAAAAGAAACCAGGTTACAGGAGATACAAAATCTTAACCGATACAATTATGACTATGATGGAATTATTGCAAATTCTGATTACAACAGGAAGGTTTAACTGACATTTCAGATATATATTCTGGATTTTGACAATTCTGTAAGCACACCTCCAACAGAAAATAAAATTTATGAAACTTATGAGACTTATTTTGCAAACTATTTGAGTGTGGAAATTTTATTTTCTTAGCAAACGATTTACAGCTTATTTGGAACAATTAATCTCTTATTGTTGTCAACTTTGATACCTATAGCCTGGATTAAAATGCATGTCCTCATAGCGCCATTACTTGACTGCTCCATCAAGTCCTCCTGTAAAAAACATACCTTCATTTCCTATTTTCCTGGCATGTTATTCTAGCATGTTATTTGGGGCATCGAAGTTGCACCTGATTTATCATAGTGTAGAGTTTCATTATTATTGGATGAAGGGTATGAACATAGTAGAACCTTTTTAGATATCCTTGCATGATTATGAAATGGTTTTAAATTTTTAAAAAATGATTATTATAATTAGATTGATGAGGTGTTTCATTTATTATTAATAAATATAATAACAATATTAATATCATTGTTACTATTATCCTTACCAGTGGGGATGAGGAATTTGTGTGTAAAGGTTGTTAAAGTCTACACAATTTAATTCCTCAGACATTGTTGTATATATTCCCCATAATTATTAGTTAGTGATTTAAATTAGAATTTTTATAACAACAATGACATTTAAGGTAAATTGATTTAGGTGGAACTATGATGGCTCTCGTAAAATTAAAATTCACCAAGGAAAATGGTTCATGGTGGATTTAGAGTGTACCTTATGATGTTATGTGCTTTAGAAATGCCTTCCATGGCTCGTAATGGAGGTTAGGTTAAGCTGTGTTAATTTCCTTACTAGCTTATTAATGGTCAGTGTCTTGTAATGTGAGTGTTATTTTTGCAAAGTTTTGGGACTTAAAATGAAATGGTGTTGTCATTTTATGGCAATAATATTGTAGTTTTATTTTTATGGATAACACCTAAGATGTAAGGTGATTGTTATTTTTGCAAGGTTAATGCGAAATAAATGTAATTTGTTTATTATTTCATGGCAACGTTATTGTAATCTTTATTGTTATTGATAAACATATATGGTGTAATATCCTTGATTTAAGTGCAATAGATTTTTCTGAGTTAGTAAATGAGGGTTGATTTCATTTTAATTAATGTTGTACCTAGTTGATAAACCTTATGGGTGCCTGGTATTCTTGTGTCGGGAGGGATGTAGACACCTCCATATTCCTCAGAACAGTTGCCAGCCCTGAGAACTTAAATGGTTAAAATCAATGGGACCCTGGGCTTGAGCATTGCTTATGTGTCTTGGAGGTCCTAACCATTGCAGGGTAGGACAGGTGGGTACTATGTCTTACTTATTGTCGATTGATCATTGTAAATGCATGTAGTTACTTGTGATGCATCTCATGTCATCTTGTTGCGTTCATCATGGTTTGCATCTTGTGCGCCATCGGGTGGCGACACAGAGTCGAATGTGTTGTTTCCCTTGTACAAGCGCGCACACTTTAAAAAAAAAAAATTCACTTGTTTTGTCATCGTAACGAGGAAGATTGTTACATATGGTATCAGAGCGGGTTCAACTCGCGACTTGGGATTCGCTACGGCTTCCGTTGACATGATTTGATTTGATTATACTATTGTTGATCGAGTTGATTGTGTGCATGCAGGTAATCATGGTTAGAGGACGTCGCGGAGGCAGACGACGAGGTTCTAGGGGAGGAGGCGTGATGCCTCCAGTAGCATCCATGCTTGAGGGGTCTAATCCCCAGGGAGGTGAGCAGGTTCTCGGATAGGAGCAGATAATAGTTGGCGATGTAGTTGGGATGATGAGATCTTTTCAGCGCATGTATGAGGCACTGATCAGCTGCCTGGACAGAGATGAGGCTAGGGCACCGGCACCCACTTAGGTACCACCGCATGCACCATCATTACTGGTAGCATTCATCGTGAACTCAAGAAGGTCAAATTTCCATAGTTCTTTGGTGCCCCAGATGGTGCAGCCGCCGAGGCATGGTTGGAGAATATGGCAATGTGCTTCACACTTCGCAATTATACCTCCAACATGAAGGTCCACATGGCGGTCTTTCAACTGAAGGGGAGCGCCCTTCTATGGTGGAAGACACTCCTACCGCAGCTGAACATGGTCGTCGAAGACGTGTCATGGGAACTGTTTGAGGAATGGTTCCGAGATAGGTACCTTTTAGGGGAATTCATTGAGCATCAGCTCAATGAGTTCAATGCATTATGACAGGGAGTTCGTACGGTGCCCGAGTACGAGGCATGTTTTATGGAGCTGCTCTGGTATGATCTGCACCTTAACATAGAGAAACTTAAGGTCAACCAGTTCGTGTTCGTCCTTAATGAAACCCTCCATGAAAAGGTTAGGATTTTGATGCCTCAAACCTTGCACGATGTCATCCAGAAGGCCCTCATAGCAGAGGAGAAGCTTATCAGTGGGGGTCAGACTAGGACTCCAGCGAGACTAGCAGGGCAGGGTTCATCTAGAACACTGCAGCATTAGACACCAGCGAGACATATGCCAGGATATCGTGGCTTCCAGAGGGGATCCAATTTCACTACACCCCGGCCACCGCCGCCTCGACAACGGACACCTTATCGGGGACCACAACATCAGTAGTAGCGTCGCCCGCAGTAGCAGCAGTTTAGGCCTGTTCAGCATAACAGACCAAGGTTCTAGGCCAGTGGGCCGTCATCTTCTACTTTGGGTACCAGGACTACTGGGCCGAAGAAGGGGCGTTGAACGTGTGGGAAGCCACACTACCAGTGCAATTGTCCTGTGGAGAGGATCAGAGTGTCCAGATCAGTTGGACCCACTACAGTGGGAGATATGGGCAAGGCCCATCAGATTCATGCAGCGGTGAATAACGGTTAGGCAGAGCACCAGTCGACTGTGCTCGAGACGACAGGTACCATCGTTGACTAGATCCTTAGTGTTTTGATAGATCCCGGTGCTACTGAGAGTTTCATTTCTGGTGTAGTGATAAAAAGGATTAAGGTAAAGGCAGTCGATCAGAATGAGTTTAGCTTCGTAGAGATGGCTTCAGGAGCCAAACAGAAGGTTGGAGGAAAGGTTACAGGTTGTGCCCTTAACCTGGGAGAGTTTTTCATGATGGTCAACTTGTACGTCACAATCTTAGGATCTTATGACATCGTGATTGGTATGGATTGGTTGGAATCGCATGAGGCAATACTCAACTGTAAGATGAAATGGTTGAGCTTGGTTGATAATGAAGGACAGAGATGTGTGATTGTAGGATGAAACCAGGGAGTTTCCCTAAGGTTCGTCTCTTCCTTACAGTTACGGAAGAGTATGCGCAAGGGGTGCAAGCTTTATGTGATCCTTGCACTAAATGAAAAGGGAGTAGCGAAAGGTCTAGAACACCTTCCGGTGGTGAAGGAGTTTGTAGATGTATTTCCAGAGGAGTTACCTGGGATGCCGCCAGAAAGGGAATTGGAGTTTACCATAGACCTGAAGCCGGGGACCGAACCGATAGACAGAACGCCTTATCAAATGTCGACCCCAAAGTTGCAAGAGTTGAAAATGCAACTCAAGGAGTTGTTGGACCTGGGACTGATACGTCCTAGTGTGTCACCGTGGGGTGCACCTATTATTTTCATTCGGAAGAAGGACGGATCGTGGAGGCTTTGCATTGAGTATCGTCAACTGAACAAGGCTATGATCAAGAATCAATATCCCTTGGCAAGAATTGATGATCTATTCGATCAAATGAAGGGTGCGATGTTGTTATCCAAGATCGATTTGGGATCAGGGTATCACCAATTGTGGATCAAGGAGGATGACATCCCTAAAACCGCCTTTAAGACAAGATTTGGACATTACGAGTTTACTGTTTTTCCGTTTGGACTGACAGACTCCCTAGGAGTATTCATGAGTTTGATGAATGGGGTGTTCCGCGAATACTTGGAAAAGTTCATCCAAGTATTCATTGACGATATTTTGATCTACTCTCTAACGACGGAGGAGCATGATGAGCACTTGCGCTTGGTATTATAGTTCCTGTGAGAGAACAAATTGTATGGGAAGTTGTCCAAATGCTCTTTTTATCAATCAAGGATTCAATACTTAGGGCATGTCATCTTTGGCGAAGGTATCGCCATGGATCCAGCCAAGGTCGAGGCTATTATGGAATGGCCTGCGCCGACGAATGTCGTGGAGGTGCGTAGCTTTATGGGTTTAGCAGGATATTATTGACGGTTTGTCGAGGGATTTTTGAATATAGCAAATCTGATCACGGAATTGCAGAAGAAAAACAAGAAGTTTGTTTGGACCGAGAAATGAGTGGAAGCATTTCGGAGGCTTAAAGAACTATTGACGACAACACCGATACTAAAGGTCCTTGACATGGACGCGGACTTCTTGGTATGTACAGACGCATCAAAGGAAGGATTAGGTGGAGTCTTGATGCAAGATGGATGAGTAATCTCTTACATTTCTAGGAAACTGAGAAGGCATGAGGAGAACTGCGCGACGCACGATTTGGAGCTATTAGCCATCATATATGCCTTGAAGGTTTGGAGACACTACCTTGTTGGATGAAAATTTGAACTAAAGACTAATCATTGTGGACTACAACACATTTTTACGCAAAGCGACCTGAACGCGCGACAACGGCGTTGGTCAGAATTGCTTAGAGAGTATGACTTTGAGATTACTTACATAAAGGGAACGGTGAAACGAGTGGCGGATGCTTTGAGTCGGAGGCCACATATCTTTTTGGTGTTGCCTCTTCAGACGAATCTACGTGAAAGTATTCTAACCTTACAACGTGACGACGATTGGTACAAGGAGGTCGAGGGATTTATTGGACAAAGCACAATGATGGTAGCACGATATGAGGGATTCTCTTTTGATAGCGATGGGTTATTGAGGTTTAAAAGTCAGATTTACATACCGCCAAATGACGAGTTGAGGATGTTGATCCTGAGTGAGGCTAAAAGAGCAGTTTACATGGCTCACCTGGGAGTTACGAAGATGAGGGAAGATCTGAAGCCCTTATTCTTCTGGAGGGGAATGAAGGCCAACATAGTTAACTATGTGTCCAGGTGTATGGAGTGTCAGCAGGTAAAGGCTTAACATAGACACCCAACAGGATTACTACAACCACATGCCATTCCAAAATCGAAATGGGAAGTTATTTCGATGGATTTTATTGTTGGATTGTCGCTGATGACAACAAGACACGACTCGATTTTTGTAGTAGTAGACACTCTGACAAAGAGTGCTCACTTTATTCCTATGTGTATGATGTATCGGGCACCTGACATAGCTAGAGTTTTCATCAGTGAGAATGTGAGGGTGCATGGTGTGCCTAAGAGGATTATATCCGATCGAGGATCGATGTTTACTGGACGGTTTTGGACAAGTTTCCAAGAGGCCTTGGGAACCCAACTTAACTTTAGTACTGCGTATCACCCATATACTGACTGACAGACTAAACGAATGAACTAAACCTTGGAAGACATGTTGCGCATGTACATGATGGACCAACAAAAGCGTTGGGAAGAATTATTGCCACTAGTAGAGTTTGCTTACAACAACAGTTACCAGAGAACCATTAAGATGGCGCCTTTCAAGTTTCTTTACAGGCGACCGTGTCAGACGCCCTTGAGTTGGGATCGGCTTGAGGATAGGATCCTAGTGGGACCAGAAGCGATCCAAGAAATGGAAGGGAAAATGAAAACCATAAGACAAAGGATTAAAGAAGCGCAGGATTGACAGAAGAGTTATGTCGATGCACACCGAGTCAACCGTAGTTATGAGGTCGGTGAATGAGTCTTCTTGTGGGTTAAACCACATAAGAGTTCGATCAAGTTTGGAAAGGGAGATAAACTCTCTCCTAGGTTCGTGGTACCTTTCAAGATTGTGGAGAGAAAGGGGCTCGTGGCCTATCGACTAGCCTTGTCTGATTCATTGAGGCATATGCATGATGTTTTTCATGTATCTGTTTTGAGACATTATATTAGTGATCCTACGCATGTGATTGACATGAGTTCCTTGCAGGTACCGGACGAGGGAGCGCTCACGGTTGAGCCAGTCCACATATTAGATCATCGCGTTCGACAGTTATGATGTCGAACGGTAGATCAGGTCAAGGTCCAGTGGGACAATTATAGTCCGCACTCGGTGACCTGGGAGGATGCATATGATATGCACCAGCAGTTTCCATTTTTGTTTGATAGATAGACTTATGATACTATGATAATTTTATTTTGGCATTTATACTATGAAACTTCGGGACGAAGTTTAGAGCAAGAGGGGGTGTATGTAACATCCCGCTCTGTTGCACTAAGAAAACTTATTCTTTGAGGACACTTGCTCGCAAGTGATCTGGACTTTTATGATATTAAACCATTTGTCCTTAATTATGACGCATTATGATAGATGACATGATGTTTACTGCGTTGACCTAGACAGGTACTATTGACTCAGTTTTACTGAGTGTGCAGGGTTTTGGACCTTGAGGATGCAGAGGCATCGATGGAACCCCTTGGACCCTGGATCGAGTCAGGGAGTGTGCTATTGGGGTTGATTGTTTACTATGATTTTAGTATATTTGATTTGATGATATGATGTGGACATGTTCTGACACGATTGTTGATGATGTAGGCTGAAGATAGCTTGCCGACCAGACTCACATATGGAGTAAAGGGGCCACACATGATTTCCAGAGAGGTTCAGGGAGAGGTGTGGACAGCAGCCCTGCCACATCCTACTAGCACTCCCGCCGTGGCTCGAACTCTAAGTTAATGATTACCTAGTTCGAGAGGATCCACGATGCCGTGAGGGTAGGCTGCGACAGTCGCTCACGATGATTTTAAGGGGCGCGAAATAAGGTGGGGGCCTTATTCCTTAGAGCCCTTAGTCTCCCACAAGTTCACCTAGTAGAGTGTTGACTCCAGGGGTTATTGATGTCTACCAAGCAGTCAAGAGGTGAGTGGCACCCTTGGAGCACGTGGTGCATCCTGAAGGGCTCGTCATGCAAAAGAAACAAACAAGGCAAGTGGCACCCTTGGAGCACATGGTGCGTCCTGAAGGGCACGTCGCATTGATATGGATGAAGGAACAAAACTAGATGTCCCTAAGACTTTTAACACATTAAGAAATTCTTAAAACAACTTCCCTAAATAATTGTCGCCCAGTTCAGAATCTAAGTCCTAAGTCTAAAACTTATCTAAGGTAAAATTTTGTGTAACCTTAAGAAAAAGACCCTAAATATATA
>ML782632.1:138644-186766 GCA_009831015.1 Picea engelmannii | reverse complement strand
TATATATATATATATATATATATATATATATATATATATATATATATTCAAAGTTTGAATAGTTACACTATAAAATACATAAGTTCCACATCCATTTTATGCTGATAAAAAAAATAACATTTAACTCCAAAATGCTGGACTCTAAGCCATCGTTTTAAGATAGATCACTTCATACCTGCAATTCAAACCTGCAAAAAAAACAGAATTCAAAAATTAAAAATTTACAATTCAAACATGTGAAATAATACAGAATTCAAAAATAGTGATTAAAACAAAATTGGCATACATACCAAAAGAGTTAAGTCTCATCCTCCAACATACTATTTCTCACAAAATATATTGTAAACATATTTTCCACAAAATATAATTTATACACCTGTAACAATAAAAAACAATAATAAAAAAACAAATAACACATATTAGCATATATATTGTAACTAAATATTAAATAAAACAATAAGAAATAATAACATACCCAACCACATTTAAATATATTTAAGATAGTTACTCTCCAATTAAGAGCACATGATTTAAAAAATTTGTAAATCTTATCTAAAATTTTAAAAAAAATTAAAGAGAAAAAATATGTTCTTGGTAAAAAAAAATATGAGTTAGAGTTAGATAATAATCTAAAAATAAATATAGAACTGTGTATGAAGAAAGGTCACAAATCTCCATATTAAGATCTTCTTCCAATGAAATACTTATCTCCTTGTGGATATATTAAGATATTCTTCCAATGAAATACTTATATCCTTGTGGATAAAGTCTTAAATCCTTCAGGTGAAATTCTCCTTGTGAATAAGGTCCAAAATCCTTTAGGTGAAATTCTCATCCCAGGTGATGTTATTGTGTTATTGGTAAAACAAATTGTGAATTAGAGTTAGATAATAATCTGAAAAATAAATATAGAATAGTGTATGAAGAAAATTCACAAATCTCCATATTAAGTCATTCTTCCAATGAAATAATTATCATGAAATACTTATCTCCTTGTGGATAAAGTCCAAAATCCTGCAGGTGAAATTCTCCTTGTGGATAAGGTCTCAAATCCTTTAGAAATTCTCATCCCAGGTGATGTTATTTGATCATATTTGCACAACAATAAAATACTAATCTCCTCAACAGTTAAATACTTCTCTCTTCTTCTGCAGTGGTCATATAATCAAATTTCACAATGCCCTTTCAAACTAAATGACTCATAAATATCCATATTAATCCATTCTTCCAAAAAACTACTTATTATCTAAAAAGGTTCACAAATCTTCATTTTATAAACCATTCTTCCATAAAATATTTATCTTATCTTTCTGCGGTGGAATAGATGTTCTCATATAATATTGTATGTACATGAAGAAAACATAAATCTGCATATGTATATTAAGTCATTCTTCAAAAACCATTTAAATGGGATGTATTCATATTAAATATAATGAAATGCTCTTTAAAATTATGTGTGAGCTAGCTCACATATACAATATGTGTGAGCTTATTTGTAAATCTAATTGAATGTTGGTTTTTGTGATTAGTAACCAATTTAGTTAAGAGTTTGAAAATACCATGGAAAGAAGGAATTCACTTCATTGTATCTAGAAAACACAAATATCCATATTACGCCATTCTTGGACAAGAAAACAAGGAATGTAATCGAAGAAAATTTAGAAACTTTCTCTTTTCTGATGTGGGATAGAGTTTGTTCTCAAATATTCAAATGTTCAAGTTCAAAATTAGGTATTCATCATGGTCTAACCTTAAATAAATTTGAATATACACCACTTAAGACAATAATAAACTTATCTAGGGGTTCTATATATTTCAAAATAATTGATCAAAGCGTTGAATAGGAAAGGCTAAACTAAAAATTTGAGAAAACAAAAATTTGATAAAATTCAAAAACATACATTTGTGAATCATCCTGAATGAACACATCCTTCACAAATCTGGGTGCTTCCTCCACTTCCTCCTCAATCCTAGTCTCCCTCCCAAGCACACTCTTAGGTACTCTCTTCTCCACATTAGCCTATACAACACATTTCAAATTTGAAAATTTGAAAAATTAAATTTAAATGATTTTAACACAATAAATTTAAATGATTTTAAGACATTAAATGATACATGTGAACTCCCACCCTCTTCAAACTCTTCCAATGAGAATTGAGACAAGCCTAGCCAAGTAGTAGGAGATGGAATAGGAATCTGTGAACAACACAACTAAGAACTAAATCTAGGATTCAATGTGTTCACAATTACACAAAATTATAAATGTTTTTGATCTCTTATTCAAAAGAGTGGAGATTGAACAACTATTAGAAAACACATACCTGATTCAACCCATCCAAATTTAAATTTGTCAAATCAAGTTCCCTCCCTATTGGAGATTCATTTAAAATATCTCCAAACTACAATTAATGGCAATAACAACCCGATTATTTCTATAGATACAATGATATTTAAATATAGAATTAGAATTAAACTATCATAAAATGTGTAAAAAATTTCCTAACTAGAACACATACCAATCTGCGGTTCGGGTCATCATTCTGAATGACCTTTTTCCAAACATCTTCTGCTGACATTGTATCTAACTCCACATCTATTTTATAAACAAATGTGGCCCGAGAATTGGATTCCGCTCACTGATGGTTCATGCCAACATCAACACCATAAAAAATCGCTTCCAAATTTTTCCCGATTGCATTCCTGGCCTCTTTTCCAACCTATGATGTAGCCTACAACTCTAAAAGTGAATCAAATGTCCCTATTGGGAAAGGTACTAAAGGTTGTGGAGGCCTTGGCAATGTTGCACTTCGATATTCCCCTTTGTGATCATATGTGTGTCATTTACCAGTCCCATAATATTTGTACGATAGACTAGTATAATCAGGGTGCATGTGCAAGAAAAACTCTGCAAAAACGTATCTTGCAAAATAGTGTGGAACCTCATCGTTCCATGACAATTTCTCATATGCCACAAAAAATTTGTTATACAGATGTCCTGCAATGTCAGGGTGCTTAAAATATTTCACCTTCAACATCTTCTGCTTTGGGCCCTCTTTGAAATTGAACATCGAAATGGCATCTTCTTTTGAAACTCTATTTTTTACTACCTCCCATTTATCAGGGCCCATCAACTCGGACTTTCGCTGCCTCATTAGATCGACAAAACTGTCAATGGTTGGCCCCATCTTCTGATATACATCCATAAAGTTTTCCAATGAATGCAAAACAAATTTGCAAGCTTTGTTTACTCTCCTGAGAGATTTCCAAGACCACCAAATCATTTTCCAACCTCCTTTTAACACCTGAGTATCGTTGAAGCATCATTGTTTCAGTAATCCCTTCCAAGGGAATTTCATCACCAATATCTAAAGGATAGGTGGACGTAGGCATGTAATCTTTTGTTTATTGATAACATGGCCTCCTAAAACCACCTTCACCCTCTGCATCGACATTTGAATCTTTGTGACAACCACTCTCTCTTTCATTGTCGTCCCTTGCTCTAAACTAATTTTCTACATACACATTTGAAAGTAACTTCAAGATTTAACCTCACATAAATTTAAATACAAAAAAATACAACAAAAATAAACCAAATCAAAGAAAATTACGAGAAATATTCTCTTGTCCAGAGGTATTCACTACATTCTCAGGTGTAGGATTATCAATGCGCAACCTATATAAGAAGGTTTCATCCATAGCACTTGCTTGAGCAGGTTCTTCAATTGATCTATTCATAGAATCATTTGAAAATATCCTCTGACTAGATTGTTGTTGGTCACTCGGAGTCTCAGTCGAAGAATGATTTCTTGTTCTTCCTTCTTGGAATAACCTAGAGCATTTTTTAGGAATGTTTGGAGAATCCTGTGTCGACATCTCTCCTAAATATCTATCCACAATGCAGAGTCTATCAATAAAAATGCAGAGGTGTACCAAAGTTCAAGCAATTAAAAACACAGAGAGAAATCAAAGTTTTAATCAATCAAGCCGCAAATGTACTCGTTCATAAGAAGACGCAAAAACTAAACATTCATCCATGAATCAGTAAACTCAAATATAAGTAAGGGATAGATAGAAGGGAAAATTATTATCCTTCACTCATCATCCATGCACAGAAAAGCAGGACATTTGAATCTATAGGTCTTTAAACACCGAACTGACGACCATCGATTTAGCTCCTGGCCGACTACTTAGGCACTGACTGATGACTAAAGGGATAAGGGACAGAAGATAAAACCACAATATTTTCATAATAATCAATAAAACCCACACATAGAAGTCATTTAAATCAAAATTTATGTTCCCCAAGGTAAATCAATTCAAAAAAACAACAAGCAAGAGAATTCATTAAAATTTCTCTATGGTTGGATCCACTAAAAAAAATGTATTAAACCATTTCTTTAAGATTCCTTAAAAATCCCCTGTGGTTGGATCCACAAAGACCACATATAATGCAATGCATTAGAATCCCTAAAACAAAGAGTTTAATCTTCATAACCTCACACACCCACTAATAACATAAGAAATCTTTAGTAAGTGGTGCACAACAACTTGCTATGCCTTTAATACTGGCACATAAGAAATATTGCTTTACTAAGTGGTGCACTCTTATCTGATCACAGATTGGATAATTTTATATTATATAACATATGAATTGTGCAAATGTTATATTATATAGTTGGATCACTTGAGATATTTCAGGACAAATTGTTGGATAGTTGTGGATATGGTTGAGATAAATACATAACTGTGAAATACTTTATGGTCACCTAAAGTTACCTAAAGGGACCTAATTGTACTATAAACTGAGGGATTTCCACTAATGGATTTCTACATTGAGTGGATAACTACCCAAAATTAACTCAATAGCATGTGCATATTCTTTGAACATGGTTCAATCCACTAAGACCACATATATATTCCTTATAACATTTCTTTAAGATCCATTAAAAGTTCCCTATGGTTGGATCGACTAAAAAAACATATTAGAAAATTTCTTTAAGATTCCTTAAAAGTTCCCTATGGTTGGATCCACTAAGACCACGTATAACGCAATGCATTAGAATCCCCAAAACAAAGAGTTTAATATTCATAACCTCACACACCCACTAATAACATCAACATGGGATGGGTATGAGGGTTGTTCATATTCCTAATATAAATTTCGATGAGGTGGAGCAAATGAGGTATTTGTGAGGCTTAGTTCGAGTTAGAAATCTAGATAAAATATAGTCATATAAGGTGGAAATTCATGTTGATTGAGAGTAATCGTGACAATAATTTCAAATGTAAGTGCATCATAACCTATTGTAAACATAGTAATGTGATTTTTAATGGGATATATATTAAAAATAAGATGATTTTGAGTGATTCTTAATTGTCACAAAATTTATGGTGGTAATGAAGCCTATTTCTACAAATAGTAATGTGAGTTTTAATGACGTATATATTTTGAATAAGATGCAATTGAGTGAGTCTTAATTGTCACAAAATTAATGGTTCTAAAGGGTAACATCTATAGATATCCACACACCCCTCGTTTTGTGGGAGGGTCATGCTATCCACACTCCCCTAGATGTGTGATGACTAATACTAGTTGTCTACTAGAGATATTAGGTCGAAAAGATTGAAGATTCCACATTTGGATTATATCTAGAGTTAGTTCAATATAGTCAAAACTCCAACATATTTCAACAAAGGAAGGGATGGGAGATTCGAGATGGAATTAAGGGTTTAAAGGGAGCCCGGTGATTCTCAATCAATTGAGGATCACATTTGGGATTCGATATGTCATTCCTTGTTTCCTCACATAGTTCCTACCATGTTTAAATTATAATAATTAAATTTTAAAGATGGATGAATGTTGAATTAATATTATTTATTTAATGAGGATTATTTGAAGTTTGATTTACTTTATTTATTTGTATGCATTATTAGTCGTTAACATTTTAAAAATTACATTAGGAACATCGTTTGTTATTATTGTCTACATGTGGGATATGTGTGTGCTAGCTATGCCTAAATATCCAACACACATACAATATTATGGTTCAATAAACACATTATTTACTAATGTCTAGGTTATTAATGAATTAATTAATAAGTTGTCAATTTGAAGTTATATTATATGATTATAAATATCATCAGTAAGATAATAATTAGTTCCCATCTATAAATATTATATGAAGTTATAATAAATGAGTATAATAATTAGTTCCCATCTAAGACTCTTTTATTTCTATATTAGACTTTATTATCCAAAATGAACTATTTGTTATAATTATTCCTTTAGTCAAAGGGTCACTACAATTGGAAAAGACCACCAAAGTAAGAGACTAGTTCTTTTTTGATGAGTTTACAATGATAAGAGTCTATGGTTTGGAAGAGAAGCCATATCAAAAGTGATTGTTGAATTTGGTAGAGAAGCCATATCAAGAGACTGAAAAAAGTAAAATTCATTCAGTTACTGACTAAAAATCCAAGCATATTAAATTAAATATTGATCGGATGAATTTCAAGGAAAAACCAAATCTACACAAGCAGACACAAATATTAAACATTCAACCATGAATCAATCAACTCAGAGATAAATAAGGTATAGACAGGAGAGAAAATTATTATCCTTCACTCATCATCCATGCACAGAAAAGAAGAGCATTTGAATCTATAGGTCTTTAAACACCGAAGTGACGACTGTCGATTCGGCTCCTGGCCGACTGCTCAGGCACAAGATGATGACTAAAGGGATAAGGGATGAAAGATAAAAACAAAATCTTTTCATAATAATAAATAAAACCCACACAGAGAAGTCATTGAAATCAGAAGTTTGCTTCGCCAAGGGACTGTCATTCAACTCAGAGGTTCATCATTCACAATGCATAGTCTACCAATAAAAATGCAAAGATGTACTTAAGTTCAAGCAATTAAAAATGCATAGATAAATCAAAGTTTTAATCAATCAAGCCACAGAGGTACTCGCTCATAAGAAGGTGCAAAGACTAGACATTCAACCATGAATCAATCAACTCAAAGATAAGTAAGGGGTCCATAGACAACATGGAAAATTCTTATCCTTCACTCATTATCCATGCACAGAAAAGTAGGGCATTTGAATCTATAGGTCTTTAAACACCAAAGTGACGACCATCGATTCGGCTCTTGGCCGACTACTCGGGAACGGATTGATGACTAAAGGGATAAGTGACAGAAGATAAAACCACAATATTTTCATAATAATCAATAAAACCCACACATAGAAGTCATTTTAATTATAAGTTGGGATCGCCAAGGGAAATCAATTCAAGAAAACAACGATGGGATGGTAGATACGAGATGGAATTAAGGGTTTAAAAGGACCTGGGTGATTCCAAGTCAATTGAGGATCACATTTGGGATTTGATATGTGATTCCTTGTTTCCTCACATAGTTCCTACCATGTTTAAATTATAATAATTAAATTTTAAAGATGGATGAATGTTGAATTATTACTCTTTCTTTAATAAGGATTATTTGAAGTTTGATTTACTTTATTTATTTGTATGCATGATTAGTTGTGAACATTTTAAAAATATGTATTAGGAACATCGCTTGTTATTATCGTCTACGTGTGGGATATGTGTGTGCTAGCTATGCCTAAATATCCAACACACATACAATATTATGGTTCAATAAAGACATTAGTTACTAATGTCTAGGTTATTAATGAATTAATTAATAAGTTGTCAATTTGAAGTTATATTATATGAATATAAATATCATCAATAAGATAAGAATTCAATAAATTTGGTCAATATGTGTGAAGTAATATTATATGAATATAAATATCATCAATAAAATAAGCATTCAATAAGTTTGGTCATCACTATAAGTAATTTTTAAATTGTCTTCAATATTAAGTTATATTAAGATGAGGTGGAGCAAATGGAACAAATGTAATATTGGGAGGCTTTGTTGGAGTTAAAAATCTAGATTGAGAGAAATCATAACAATAATTTCAAATGTAAGTGCATCATAGCCTATTGTAAACATAGTAATGTGAGTTTTAATGGGATATATATTTTGAAGAAGATGCAATTGAGTGAATCTTAATTGTCACAAAATTGATGAAAATTTACCTTCTTTATATTGAATTAGTTTGAAATTTTAAAACTTTATTACTTTAACTTTATAACCTTTCTTCATTAACTTTATATTTATATACCCATTTTAATAATTATACCATGTTTCATTTACTTAGAACTATTTATAAATAGGATAACAAATATGGTCACACAAATATGTTAAGACATTCCTATATTCATTCTTATAGATGTCACAAAGTCATATATAGGTGTATGTCCTTTATAGATGGACATATGGAAAGGATTTGTTAAGCGTCATATATATTACACTATAAAAATTTGTCACAATAGATTATACCATAGTTTCTAAAATCAATTATATGTAATGTTTTGTTTTAAAATTAAGATTTAATTTACTATTTGGATAAGAAAACGAAATAAAATGCTTAAGAAAATAACATACCAACCATGAACAAAATTAACATACCAATCATGAACAAAATTAACAGAATTAATTCTATTCTATTTCTGTCATATTTGATTCGGATTTAATTCTGTTAATTCTGTCATTTTTCATAAAATGACAACAAATCCAACAAAGATCAGAAACACACATCAGTTTATATGTGTATTACTCTTAGTTATAACAACATATCAAACACACATCATAGAACATGAACAAATCTTCTTGTATGAGTCATAACCCAATATTATGTTGAGATCATATAGACACGTAGAGTAGATTATCATAAGTTGAATGTAACATATGAGCACAACCAGTATAGGTATTATTCATATCCTATACTAGGAGTAGGACCCTAATCAATAAGAATGAAACATCAGTATCATTATGAACGAATATGATGCAATTACTTCTAAGCAAAGAATGTAGTGTAATTCAGTTTGTTCACAGGGCTTGTTGTGGTCTCATATCATATTAGCTCATTACTTCATCATGTTCAACCCTATACAATTAGCTGGTATGATTACAACAAGTTTGATCCATGGTTCTGTACACTTCCTTTATCCCTATTGTTTCCACGATTGTAATTTTTAACTAAAAATTTAAATTAGCAATACTATTAGCAGAGAAGTGGAGTTTTTGTCAATGTTGTACTTATTTTTCTTCTATTGCAACAACTACTATAGACATATTTTTGTATTTCAAGATTTTTGTTAGGTCTGTTAAATATTGTGATATGTACTAGGTCCTTTATGGTGATGTTTCTTTACAATTGTTTTCAGAGTCTAATTTTGTTCAATTTGGGCACTATTCAGGGTAGTGGTGGCCCTGTAGCAGTCATGCTTATCCCTTGGTCTCAATGTTTATAGTTAGAATAGATAGTATGTGTCCTTCCCTAAAGTTTACAGTCTCTTCAGGCCTCTATCTATTTTCTGCAACTCTGTCTATTTGCTTAGCGATTGTATGGATTTCCTATGGAACTGGGCCTTTGTTACTGATTCTAGATCTACTTATATTGTTGCTTGAGGTACTACATGGACATGGCAGAATATGGCCCTGTCCATGTACATTGACATGCCCGAATTCAGGCCTATCCCTATACATGGACAGGGCCATATTCGTCCATTTCCATGGATAGGCACAGGTTCGAATTCGGGCCTGTCTCTGTACATGGACAAGGCCGAATAAGGCCCTGTCAACATTCTAAACTCAAATTTTTAACTAAAAATTTAAATTTTCTAAAAAATTAACATTTAAACATATTTGAAATTCGACCCTGTTTAAAAATTTAAAATTCGACCATGTTTAAAAATTTAAAATTCGGCCATGTTTAAACATATTTGAAACATGTTTAAAAATTTAAAATTTAAACATATTTCAACATAAGGGATAGAGCCATATTCGGCCCTGTCCATGTACAGGTACAGGCCTGAATTCGAACCTGTCACTGTAAATGTACAGGGTCGAACAAGGCCCTATCAACAATCAAAAATTAAATTCTAAATTCTAAAATTTAAATAGAAATTTAAAATTTAAGCCCAAAATAGAAACTTAAATAGAAATTTAAAATTTAAGCCCAAAATAGAAACTTAAATAGAAATTTAAAATTTAAATTCTAAAATTCTAAAATAGCTTCTAACTTATAAATTCTAACTTCTATATGGATAGGGTCGAATAAGGCCCTATCAACATTCTAACAAAATTTCTAAACTCAATTTTTTAACTAAAAATTTAAACATATTTGAAATTCAACCTGTTTAAAGATTCAAAATTCAGCCCTGTTTAAAAATTTAAAATTTAAACATATTTATACATAATGGATAGGGCCATATTCGGCCCTGTTGATGTACAAGACAGGTACAGGCCTGAATTCAGGCCTGTCATTGTACATGGACAGGGACGAATAAGTCCCCGTCAACAATCTAAAAAAAAAATTTAATCCTAATTTTAAATTCTAAATTCTAAGCTATAATTCAAAATAACCCAATCTAAACATACCTGGATTGAACACCCTCTCCTCCAACATCCGCTCGCCCACTGCTCTAACATCCATAACACAACCCATCAGGGATGATTTTAGGGGCTAATTTTCCATGTTTTTTTCCAAAAAATAATTCGCTATTCTAAAAATGATTCGCCCAAATTCTATAGGATAAAATCATTTTACCTTAAAAATTGCCAAAATTTTATACAAAATATATAAAATCCTTGTAAATTTGAATATTTTTATAAAAATATCCCCAAACATTTATAGTTGGTATATGAAGGATTAGTCATATTCGCCAAGGTTTCTACATTTTAAAATAAATTTCCATCCTTAAAATCATCCCTGCATCCCGTCCACAACAAACACCGCCCGTCCGCAACAAACACCACCCGTCTACCCGCAGCAAACAGGAGCGATGTCCACCCGCACACCAAACACCATACACCACCCACACACCAAGCGTTGTACGCCCGCACAACAAACATCAAACAGGTATGAACACACCAAATGTTGTCCGCCCGCACAACAAACACCAAACATGTATGAATTAGCAAAAACTATTGCAGGAGCGATGTGCGGGTAATATATAAACCTTTTTTCGGCCGAAAAGTGTTTTTGGTCGAACTACTCTTTCAGCCGAATGATTATTTCAAATGAAACATTGTTTCATCTGGAATATCTTTCGATCTAGAATATCTTACCGGATGAAAAATATCTATCCGAATAAAATTGTACACAAAAATCGAGAGTGTCAGCAGGGTGTCGTTCGATTTGACATTCAAATGTTCGACCGAAATAGTTTTCGATCGAAAAAATAGTACCTTCAGCCGAAAAGAAAATTAGTTCGGCCGAAAAAATGTTTTTCGAAATTTTGGAGACCCGATTGTCACGAAAGTGTTACCCACCTTCATGAATTCACCCTTGGGGAAATTATGTATTATCAAATTTTAATTTAAAATACTTTTAACTTCACCCATGGTGGATAGTTAGGTTCACAAACATAGGTTTGGAACAATGAATAGGTTTCGTGTGTCTTAGAACAATAAATAGGTTTTATGAGGTTCTTAGATTTTTCTCAATTTTTTTCGTAAAATAAAAGGTATGTTTTTAATATTTTTTATAATTTCATAATTTAGAATGTTTATTCTATAAAATTAGAATTAGGGATTTTTTATTTTTTTCACACAAACTAGGAAATTTCACTCATTAAAAAGGCGTGACCAAGGCTGCTAAGTACAAAAAGTATGGGTTGGTATACAAGGAAAAATCTAGCTCCCATGTTCTGACTAATGTCCATAATTTCTTGCTACTCCTAAAAGACCAATCATGCTTGATATTTTCACTACAATGCACGAAATATATCCAGTAATAATCACCCAATATACAAACAAAAAAACAAATCATATCATTATAATAAAATAGACATTCTAAACCTCTTCTATCTTCATTCCTTCTTCAATTGAAGACACCACTGCAAGATTCAGATTAGGCAACACCCTCAACCTATTTGTTTCATGGCTGCAAGATTCCCCCATGTCCTTTTCCTGAGTTAAAGATTTTGGAATTGTCTCCCTCTTATCCAGTTGTCTCTGCAAAGATTCCCCATGCCTACGCAAATAGTCCACCTCATCCTGGAGTTTTCCAATTAGCACTCTATGCTAAGCTAGAGTTTCAGGAGCAAAGGATAATGTTGAATTGTGCGCATCAACTTTGCGAGACAGTTTTTGAGCAATTGTGAAATTATCCTCCACATACTCCTCAACCCAAGTTGAATTTCCTTGAGGCACCCCCTTTCCTTTCGCCATGATTAAGAACTTGTAGCCAATACTAAATTGAGGGCTTGACACCACCTCAAGAAACCAACTATCGCACGACTTTCCTCGTACTAGAATATTTCTCAATTGCACCTGAATTGGCCAGAGGAAGAAAGTAGAAATTTGCTTCCCAGGATGCTCTTGACAAAATATACCTCTAGCCCAAGAACACTTATAAAATTCTATCTGGACTAAGAATAACTTAGTACCAACTAGACTTAGAAGTAAGCTTGAAATTCTTACGAGAGTGCCAACTAGCTAATGGCTCCCCCAACAAACGTCCATTGACCACGAAGGATGCCAGAGACAAATGAATTCGGCTTGAAACCCTTCACGATTAAACCCCAAAGATATTGACCAGTTCAAACAACACACCAGATGGTCCTCGGGTTGCTTGCACACTTGAAATTCTCTTCGAGACAACGTAATATTCCTTCCACTCGGCAATATACCCATCAAATTCTCCACCGAATTGAGAATTATAACTTCAAACCCAACTTTAGAGACCATAATTGCACTGAAATTATGGATGCATGAATCCTCACACTGATAATCCATCCCACGCTCCTAAGAAATGAATTGTTCCTTCGTGGCATGTACTTCCCACTTCTGCGGATATCTTCCCATAATTTCTTCCATTCCATCCATCAGCAAATCCATCAACAATGAAATGAAATTATCCTCTAGGCATACTATAGTATTAAATTTCCCACGGGTTTGAGTACACATTCCACAAATGAAATCCCATATCAGCGCCATCCACATTAGCAACAATGAAAACTACCGGTCCATCACCATGAGCCAAATAATCGTGACAGGATCCCTCCCACTGTTCCATCGATTATGTAGACAAGGGGGCTATTTCTGCATGTTAATTCCATGTGTTTCCATCCATCCAATGTTTACTTTTACTTTAATGATGTATTATTAATGTTTACTTTTACTTTAATGATGTATTATTTTCTTATTATATTAATATTTTAGCACTGCATTAATCAATATTGTATAGATATATTAATTAATTAATTTACATTCCATTGTTAATGTATCAATTAATTAATTAATATGTTACATTATACATCAATCTTAAATAATACTTTAATTTATACCTTACATTAACCATAGTCAACCGTTCCTTCCCAAAGTTAACCTAGGTCTACCAAAGTTAATAATGATCATTGTCAATTAAGGTATTAATGTATTAATACTTTAATAATGCAATGTGTCACACATTGCCCTGTCTTCGGAATTTGACAAACATTTCATCACATTGCAATGTGATGCACATATCATGACGTTGCAATGTGTCAAACATAGTCACATTGCAATCTACCAAACATATTAATGTCGCGATGTTACAAGCATAGCCCTGTCGTTGCAATGTAACGAACATAAACAAACATTTCAATGTGACGAACATAGCCATGTCACACAATGTGACGAATATATCCCCACGTTCCAATGTGACATACATATCCTGACATCTCATTGTGATAGACATTCCTAGATGTCCAATGTGTCACGTATTGCCTTGACGTCACAATGTGATGAAAATTGCCTCATATTGCAATGTGACACACATATGCCTAGGGAACAATATTTCAAACATTGAAATGTGTTAGACATAGTAACATTGCAATCTACCAAACATACTAACATCAAGATGTGACGAACATAGCTCTATCATAGAAATGTGACAAACATTTCCCTATCATTGCAATGTGATAAACATAAATGGACATTGCAATGTGATGAACATATCCATCTTGTCTTATTGTGAAAAACAAATCTTTGTTTTCCATTGTGACACACATATTCTGACATCGAGTTGTGATAGACATTTCCAAACGTTGCAATGTGACAAATAGAACCCATTGTCACAATGTGATGTAGACAATTAAATATGGAAATGTGACAAAGGTAGACCAACATTGCAATCAGAAGAACATTTCCCAACATTGCAATGTGATGAGCATAACCCACTATCATACTATGAAAAACATATTCCTACGCTATAATGTGACAAATGAAAACCCTTCATCATAATTTCATGACCATAACCTTATGATGTCATGTTATGAACAAAAGAAAATGTCACAATGTGATGAACAAAACCTCATGTCGCAATGTGAAAAAGAGAACATCATCAACATTACAATGCAGTTTTTCTGGGAAGTTCACAATGGCAAGAATGCCCTATTCTGGATGGATTCTTGGAAGAAAATGTCACCCCTTCAATGGGAAGAAAATCTACAATCCTACGAAAATCACATTCAAAATATTTCCACTCTCAAAGTATTAGATTTGTGGACAGATACCCCCAGCAACTCTCCCTGGTGAAGATGGAAATCTACTCATCAAGAACTCCAAGTGGCAATGGAATGTGACCTGCAGTACTGGAAAAAAGCTACAACCCAAAGGAGAATCCAGAAAATAACATACCAAGACATCCTCAGATGGGGATACACACCTCATGGAAGATTTACTCTCAAGGAGGGATACACTCTTCAGGAGAAATTCCACAATCTTCAGAAAGATAGCATCTGGACAACAATATAGAAATCAAAACTCTGGCCCAAAATCTCTACATTCCTCTGGCTTCTACTCCAGAACAATATCTTAACCTGGGACAATCTTCAAAGACGAGGTTTTATTGGCCCCTCGATTTTCCATCTCTGCCATCTATAGGCAGAAACCATGGAGCACCTCCTAAACAACTGTCCACTCAGTGAGAGCATATGGAACCAGGCCACTCAATTCATGAGAAGAACCAAATGAGTTAAAAACAACATCATAAGCACCACAAGAGATTGGGGCCCCGACTCCTACAAAATCCCCACCATGAACAGAACCTGGAAACTCTTACCAGGCTTTATAGTTTGGCAACTAGGGAAAGAGAGGAACAGAAGAATCTTTCATTCCCAAGCCTCTCCTCCCACCCTCCTTTGGAAAACAATCTCCTGCATCTCCAAGAAACACTTCAGCTTCAGTTATGGACCAAGGAAGACTTCCCCTCTGACCCATGTGAGCTCTCTCTCCTCAACTCTTGGGGCTTCTCGCTTTCTCACTCCACCCCTCCTCAGCATCCCCCCCTAATTTCAAAAGCCTTCAGTCCCTCTAAGTGGCTCCCCCCCCATCCAGGATTCTATAAGGTCAAATTTGATGGCGCATCAAAAGGAAATCCTGGACACTCAGGCTATGGAGTGGTCATAAGAAACAACTTAGGCCAAATACAAAGCCTCATTACAGAAAATCTCGAATGCGACACTAATAACTCAACAGAAATTTGGGGTCTCATCAAAGGAGTGAAAATGGATCTAGATCAAAGCCTCACTTGTTTGATCATTGAAGGAGACTCCAAAATCATAATAGACTTGGAAACAAAAATCCTGAATAGAAAAGATCCATGGAAAATCACTCCTAGTTGGTGCCTCCTTGGCCCTCTTTACAGCCTCCAGGCTCTTATCAGACCCTCTCTAATGCTAACCCCCTCACACATTCAGCGAAGTGAAAACAATGTAGCGGATAGATTATTCGATGCAGAGGTCAACTCTATACAGCAGATCATCCTACTTGATTCTAGGAAGTCCCAAAGCTCACCCCTCTGGCTCTAATGCGAGGAGCTGGCCCAGCTAGATTACACTAATCAGGATGGGGTGCCACCTCTGTCTACTTAGAAATTATTCCAAGTTAGAAATGATCAAAATCTCAAGAGAGAGGGAGACCATAAGTGAAAAGTGCAGGAGAATCTGGATCGTTGGTGCTCGAGAAGATCTGGACCATTGGTGCTCAGGGAGATCTGGACCGTCGATGGATGATCTCGGGAACTCAGCAACAGGAAGTCGGAATCTCGGAAGGAGGATCTGGACCATTGATCCCGATTGAATTTGGACTGTCAATCTGATCCTGAAGAACTCGCAATTTCGGGTACTGAAAGAAGGGGAACACTTGGTTCTTCGCTATCCTGAGGTGTCAAATCCCGAAATCTGGAATGCAAGTTCCCAAGGTGATATGGACCGTTAGTGCTCGAAGAGATCTGGACCGTCGATCTATCTACCCAAGTCACGATAAGCGATAAGAGAAATCATGATATGAAAAGTCATGATATGCGAGAGAGGATCTAGACTGTTGATCTGATCCCGAAGGGCTCACAATTTTGGGGATCGAAAGAAGGGGAACACTCGGTTCTTCGCTGTCTCGAGGCGTGAAATACCAAAATCTCGAAGGCTAGTGCTCGAAGAGATCTGGACCATCGGTGCTCAAAGATGTCTGGAACGTCGATATGTCTTCCCAAGTTGCGAAGTCGTGATATGCGAAATCACGATATGCAAAGTCGCGATATGAAAAATCACGATATCTGGAATGCTGGTGCCCAAGGAGATCTGGATAGTTGGTGCTCGAAGAGATCTGTACTGTCGATCTGTTGGCCCAATTTGTGAAGTCATGATACTTGAAATCACTATATGAAAAGTTGCGATATGCTAAATCGCGATATGCGAAATCATGAAATGAAAGAGAGGATCTGGATCGTTGATCCCAAGGAAATATGGACCATCGACTAGGTCCCGAAGGGCTCGAAATTTTGGGGATAGGAAGAAGGGGAACACTCGGTTCTTTGCCATCCCAAGGCGCAAAATCCCAAAATCGGGAGCAACCATCAGTTGTGAAATACGAACTCATGAAAAAACCACAGTGAATTCAAGAAGAGGATCTCAACCACTAGCTATGGGCCTTCAAGGACCATTTATTTGATCCGATGGTTTCGAGGACTGGGACCTTGAGAAACCGTAGGCATTTTTGTGTATGTAGATAGGTTGCAGGTCTTTATGTAAGCCTTCAGCTGAAATTAATATAAGGATCCACTTTTTATTCACAAGAAAAAAAAAACATTGCAATGCAGTGGTTCCATAATAAACTATGGTTAAAGAAAATCAACATGGCCCACCATAATTATATCCACATGGTCAACGAAGGTGAGTCATGGATATGGTCAACTATAATATACCTGAGTCAATAATACTCAACTATGGTCATGGTCAACCTCAATAAACCATCGTGAAGGACAAACATGATTAACCATAATGAACCTTTCCTTCCCAGATTCAACCAAGATCTAACAAACTTAACCATGGTCATGTTCAACCATAGTCAACCAAGGTCGTTGCCAATTAATGTATTAATGTATTGATACTTCAATAACGTTTTAATATATTAATACAATAGTAATGTATTTATTAATGTATGAAATGTATTTTTGTTTAATTTTTTACTTTAATGATGTATTATTAATGTATTATTTTATTATTATATTAATATTTTAGCATTGTATTAATTAATAGTGTAAATATATTAATTAATTAATTTAGATTACATTGTTAATGTATCAATTAATTAATTAATATGTTGCATTATACATTAATCTTAAATAATACTTTAATTTATACCTTACATTAACCATAGTCAACCCTTCCTTCCCAAAGTCAACCTAGGTCTACCAAATTTAACCATGGTCATTGTCAATTAATGTACTAATGTATTCATACTTTAATAATGTATTACTTTACTAATGTATTAATACTTTAATAATGCAATGTGTCACATATCACCCTATCTTCATAATTTGACGAACATTTCCTCATATTGCAATGTGATGCACATATCACAACGTCCCAATGTGTCGAACATAGTAACGTTGCAATCTACCAAACATAGAAATGACGCGGTGTTACAAACATAGCCCTGTCGTTGCAATGTGACGAACATAAATGAACATTGAAATGTGATGAACATAACCATTCCATCAAAATGTGACGAATATATCCCCATGTTCCAATGTGACGCACATATCTTGATGTCGCATTGTGACAGACATTTCGAGATGTCGCAATGTGTCGCACATCTCCTTGACGTCACAATGTGATGAACATTCCCTCATGTTGAGATGTGACACACATGTCCCTAGTTCACAATATGCCAAATGTTGCAATGTGTCACACATAATGACATTGTTATCTACCAAACATAGTAACATTGTGATGTGACGAACATAGCTCTATCATCGCAATGTGACAAACATATCCTCATTTTCCATTGTGACGCACATATTCTGACATCGAGTTATGATAGAAATTCAATAATGTTGCAATGGGATGAACATAACCCATTGTCACAATGTGATGTAGACAACTAAATATGGCAATGTGACAAAGATAGACCAACATTGCAATGAGAAGAACATTTCCCAACATTGCAATGTGATGAACATAACCCATTTTCATACTGTAACAAACCTACTCCAATGCTATAATATGACAAATAAAACCCCTTCACCGTAATTTCATGACCATAACCTTACGATGTCATGCTACGAACAAAAGCAAATGTCACAATGTGATGGAAAAAACATCATGTTGCAATGTGAAAAAGAGAACAACATCAACATTGCAATGCACTAGTTCCATAGTAAACTATGATCAAAGAAAATCAACATCGCCCACCATAATTAGATTCACATGGTCAACGAAGGTCAGTCATGGGAATGGTCGACTATAATAGACCCCGGTCAATAATACTCAACTATGGTCATGGTCAACCTCAATCAACCATGGTGAAGGACAACCATGATTAACCATAATGAACATTTCCTTCCGAGATTCAACAAAGGTCTAACAAAGTTAACCATGGTAATGGCCTATTAATGTATTAATGTATTAATACTTTAATAATGTATTAATTTATCATTGTATTAATACTTTATTAATGTTTGAATGTATTAATACAATAGTTATGTATTTATTAATGTATGAAATGTATTTATTTTTATAATTTTTACTTTAATGATGTATTATTAATGTATTATTTTATTATTATATTAATATTTTAGCACTATATCAATTAATATTGTATAAATATATTAATTAATTAATTTACATTACATTGATAATGTATCAATTAATTAATTAGTATGTTATATTATACATTAATCTTAAATAATACTTTAATTTATACCTTACGTTTATTTAATAATGTATCAATACTATTTTACTGTCCCTTAGGTGTAGGACACTCGGTGACAGAGTGTGTTGTTAAGTCACTCTGTGATGTTAAAGTCACCGGTTCAAAACCTGCGAGAACAAAAAATCCATCCATGTTAATGGTTGGTGTGGCTTAGTCCCTGGGTGATTTTGACGGCTAAGATACCCCTGAGTTGTGGTTTCTTAGCCACAGGTTAGTCCCAAAGGTCACGGACAAACTAACAAACAAAAAAATTGTATTACTATTTCATTAATGTATTATCAATATTATTTTATTTGTGTATTACTATTTTATTAATTTTTTAATTTCCATGATCATGGTCAACGATATTATTGTAATGTAATATTGATCATTGACATTATCAATATTTATTATTGTAATGTGACATATATATATATATATATATATATATATATATATATATATATATATATATATATATATATGTTTTACTTTAATAATGTATTATTAAAGTTATTAAGATCAACCTATTAATATTTTATTAATGTGTTACTACTTTATTAATATATTATTTTTTTGGAGTATTGATATTTTAATAATGCATTTATTAAAAATATATTAATGTATTAATACTTTAATATGTAATCATGTATTAATACATTATTACTATAATATTATAATATATTATTAATACACAAATAGTTTCATATGTTGCATCAATGTATTAGAACTTTAATTTATACATTTTTATTATATATTACATTAATGTAATACATTACATTAACATATTAACATACCATTAATTTATATGCATTAATGTATTATATTAATATATTATTACTCCCCGGATGGGGTGATAGTGGGAGACACTTGTCAAGAGGAGCAGTCAGGAGAGAGCCACAGTGGCGTCAACCAAGTGACGAACACCTGCCTCCCCCTCCCACCACCTTGATGCTTTTAAAACCTCATCGCATGAGATAGGGCACCATTAATCTCAGTGCGCCTTGCTATGGCTATCTGTCCCTTCGAAGGACCAAAGCCATGGCTCTGAATTTACTCTGCGCATGTGTTGGTTTAATGGATGGCACCAACGACTGAGATACTTTGTATTGCACTAGGTGCATTGGATGCCTTATTCTCCTATGGTCGGTTCCTCCAGAGCTCAGCCTTTCGCTTAGCTGCTCCTACGCCTTTTATCGTCTTCTCCTGGATGTTTTCGCCCTCACTATGTCTCAGAGATGCTGAGACAGAGGGGGAAGTCCAAATGAGGCTCAACATGGCAACCGAGCCGACCACGTCTCGCCCTCTGCCTCCTGCCCACACCTTCCCATAGCTCCTCCTCCTCTTTGTCGTCCTCGTCCTCCTCCCTGGCGCAATGGAGCCACATTCCCATCAACCTCCTGCCTCTCTTGTCACATTTTGCTTGTAGGTTGGAGTGGTTTGATCTCTCGGGGAATTCTCTTGGATTTAACCCATGCCCCCTTGGATATTTGGCCTGCGCTTCGGAGTCAGTACTAGTGGCTCCACCAAATTCACCGGCCCGCTCGCCTTCCCAGTCGCCCCATGCCTTGCTACAATGCGCTTACTCTCAGGGTGATGGCCATGAAGCTAGACAAGGGTCACAACAACAGCCTCACTCCCACGTCGACTCTTGCGCCGACTCTGCATTCGAATCGCAACCAGGCCTTGCAATGTTGCAAGGCCTGGTTTTTGAGTTACGACGGGACTTGGATGATCTACGGTTTCGCATGGAGATTCTGGACCGGAAAGCAATGCAATTCCTGCAATTGCTTTCAGCAATGCAGGAGGCCTACCACCCCTCAACTCGCGAAGCACATGCAACAGAGGTTGAGCCACCAGTCTTGACACCAGCTCCACCACTTGGGAATTCGGAGGACACTGCATGAGTCAAGGAGGAGGACGCGACACGAGTCAAGGAGGACGCGACACTAGTCGAGGAGGAGCCAACACCTCTCGGGGACCCGACACTCGGCGCCACCTCCATGGATGCGTGGCCACACTACAGTCCTACCACTTGACATGCACATGTGTCTCTTTTATTTTGCTCGGTTGGAGAATCATATAACTGTTGTTTTTCTTCATAGACGCTATAGTGATAATCTGTTTCATTTACTGTCTGTGTCAATTACTATCAAGTTGGTCACCCCGAGGGGCCTGCAATTTTCTGTTATATGTCAATCAAGCTGTAATATTTTGTTGTTAAGACTTATTATGACTGACAGTTTAAGACTTGAACTATGAAACTGCTATGAAACTCTTCGGCTCGCTAAGCTGGTTTTCCCTCGGGGCAGCTCAATGTTTACATCCTAGAACAAAGTGATGGTAGTGCAATCTTTGATTTTGGTATGTTTTTTATACAATCTTACTTACAAAAAAATATATATTATTACATAAATGGAATAATTAATTAATACATTAATTATGTTTTAATATATTAATGGTCCTACTCAAGACATGTCCTTCAACTAGCAACAACCCTTCATTTATTCACCTTTTCAAATTAACACCTTGTATTAACATATATCAATCACTTTTATAAAATAGTTGTTACTAGTAATTATCTTCATTTATCTCTTAATGATTAATCTGCCCTAAATCGCGGATGAGACGAAGTCCTAAAGGCCGATGGCCGATGACCTGATCGGCCCATTTCGCCGACCACGAGAGACACAGTCAAACTGCCAAAGACGAATCAGGCCAAAATTGCCGATAACACTTTAGAAAAGTGTCAATGGGAGAATCGATTCAAATCATCGATAAACAGAGTTCTGAAAGCCCCGATGGGAAGAATCGGGGCGGTCGCCAATGATGAAATCGTACCAAGTGCCAATGGGCGCCATAGTTCAATCCTTCGATGGGCAGCATAGTTCAATCAAACGGTGTTGTAGGCTTCTATTGTTTGTAGCATTTTAATACTTTTTGATGTTCTTTTTCAGTGGATTTGTGGCAGCATTCAACAGAGTTTGTTCAGAGTCTCTGTGTCACTGGTTGTGTCGGATTCGAGTCCAAGGATGTGTGGGAAATTTTGAAAACGTTCCCTGGACTTTAGGCTCAATTTCGTAGTCTCGCTTGATTTTCAAGTTTTTGGTGGGTTAAAGATTCCTCAGATTTGAAAGGCCAAATATTGACTGTTTTCAGTGCTTAGGTTGGGTAGTGTAAAGATGACTTTTTTTAAGTCATTATTTCTAAATAAATCTGTAAGGAGTATAGCCACATGATTGTGGTTGATAAACTTTGAAAGATTTATTGAAGCAATGGAACTTGACAATGAGGTGTTTTATATATTTTTGTTAATTAAGTAAATCTTTGCTAATTAGGTAAAAGTGGCAATCACATGGCAGTAAAATATTAGTATAGTCACATGATTATGGTTGATGAATCTTGAGAGATTTATTGAAGCAACGGAACTTGACAATGAGGTGTTTTATACATCTTTGTTAATTAAGTAAATCTTTGTTAATTAGGTAAAAGTGGCAATCACATGGCATTAAAATATTAATTATATTAAGTAAATGTGAAAAAGTAAACAAGGAAAAGTAAGCATTAAAAAATGCAAGAAAGTTATGAACATGAAATCTCATTCATTGATTTAGGAGAACAACTAAGAATATGTCAACATCTTCAATTGCTAGCCATAAAATTAGTTTTTATAATTAAAAGATAATTGTACCCATCTTCAATAGGTATAAGCCTTTGGGCATAATTATTTCTTGATTGTGTGATAAGTTTTAAAGTTTCAAGGTGTTTTAATTTGATTTGCAGATGGTAAGAATACATTTTTCCTGATGTCTTTTGAACCATTCTCTTAAGGCGCTGTGAGTGCATGTCGTGTGATTTATCTTCACTTTGGTATATGCTTTCATATAAGGGCATTAAAAATTTGTGAGTGCATAATATTGCTTCTATAGAGACCATTAACGTTCATTTTTTTTATTTATTTTTCTCTTCTATAGGCCATAGTTAATTCCAGTCTAGAACAAATGTATATATTTGGTTGTACTTTCTTTTGGTTCCTCTTCAATGCTTTCTTCATGTACGTAGTAGTTGTTGGCTCCTATGAGCAGAGATGGACTTTTGGGCACTTCATATCAACTTAGGATTAATACTATGTATCTTCTGAATATTATTATTAGATGAGCTAAAAGCTGATTGTTAATGGTGTGTGTACTGTGTGCAGGAGCACATACGATCAGGCAATTGGATTGCCAATTCTTCCTTTACCCACCTYTACAACYTCAGAGMCAACTGCAATCTGTTTGCCTGTTAGTRGCGACGGTGCGAAGAACGTAGGTGGACGATGTGAAAGATGCGTAGTAATATCATGGCTATCGTCCCAATGCAGAACGAAATCGAGACCAGAGAAGTCTCCTGTGCTTGGATTTGTGTCTTTCGCTCGGACAGGTTCTGAGGTAAATCCAGGATTTCTGAGTTATGTCGCCTATGCTAAATTGAGATATGTCTCTATGATTGAAATTTTGTTTGTTTGTTCGTGCTTGGATTTATGCCTCTCTGACGAATATGCGCCCTGAGCTTTCGGTTTTGAATTCAACGCTCCCGGTGATAAGTTCGAATCAGTGGTCCATCAAACCCTAATTTTGAGTTCGAATCAGTAGTCCATGAAACCCTAATTTTGAGGTTTCCACATCTATAACATTTGTCTTAAGCCCTCACCGTGTTCTTCACTGTCTTCAATAGGTTAATCTCTTAAAAAAAATATCATGGACATTTAAATTTGTCATGTTGTAGATTGATTTTAGATAGCTCTCCTTCTGTAAAAGCAATTTGGGATTGTAGCTCCACTACTTTTTTCATTAAATCATTGATTACTCTGAAACAACAATGGATACGATCTCGAAGTATCTGGTTTGCTTCCTACCCCAAGCTCCTTACTGCATCACGTCTATGCTTGGCCAGAAGATCCTGTAACGGATCATCACAACATAAGAGCATTCCATGTTTGTGGGGACGACCAGGCGCGTTTGCTGGATATAGCACTATCCTCAAACTTTGCAAAGTATTCAACCTACAGAAATTACGAAAAAACTGGTTAATTTGAAAGCCTAACAATATCCATTTTATTTGTGATTAAATGTTAACATAAATGGGTGAAAGCTGGATATCCAATGCAAAACTGCTATCTGATATAAAATATGCATAATTAATAAGCCATATAATTAATGTTAAGAAAAGATTAATTTGAACCCATTCTATAGTTTATTATGAGCATAGTTTATTTTGAATAAATTGAAACACATCAACTTGATAGGAATGCATTGCAAATGAGAGTTATTAAAAATTTATACTTATTGAGTGTTGGAGTGGCTAAATTATATCGGAGGTGTGATTCATAATTATCACGTGGGAGAGGCTAAAATACAACGCAGGTGTGAATCATGCCTATTCACTTTTATGTGGTTGTGTTAGTTATAGTGCCATGAAGTTTTCACTCAGCAGTGGGATCCACACCGATATAACTATTTTCATGACCAACTTATTGAATAAAAGTTATTAATGGGGCTTGCCCCCTTTCATGTCGTATTGGTCGACAGTGCCAGTCGTGGGTTCACGTCACAAACTCCACTTTGTACAAATCTTTGTCTCCCACTTATAAATAAGCATTTTGGAAATTCAAAGCACTTCTCTGACTTCTGGCATGGCTTGACCCGCATTTCCAAGATACTTCTGATACGTGGAAAGTTGTGTAGGACCTTCGTCTAATGGTTCTTACATGTTCTCTCTGCCAAGTGTAAAATTAAGAGAAATAAATCTTTAAAGTAGTTTTGATTTTGGCAAGACGTTTGGAGTTTTTCTAGGATAATGATTCATTTCTCGAAGAATTTTGTATATAAGGAGAAGGGAAGCTCATTAGAAGGGATTCAAAGTTAGAAGTTTGCAAGTCCAAGTCTGCTAAGCTCCCTCTCTTTGAGCTTTGAGTCTTTCTGTCTTAAGTTGCTTTGATAAGCCTACGTGATTCTGGCTCAGCCAACACGAACCTAAAGTGGCAAAAGCATATAGGTCTATGAGCGATATGAGAAATCTGTGTGCTCTCATATAAGTCTGTAATCCCATGTCAATTTGGCTCAAAATAATAAAATCATCTTTCGCATGTCGATTTGGCTCAAAATAATAAAATCATCTTTCGCATATCTCTGAATCTCTACCTTGTCTATGTGTTATGTTTTACTTATGAATCATTGAAGGTTAGTCGGAAGTTCACTCGAGAAATTGATGCCCGAAAATTCACTAAGAAGTCGGACAGGAGTTCACTTAGGTCCTAGAGCGTTGTGAGTATGTTAGGTCCTGGAGCGTTGTGAGTAAGTCCCTCTAGGCAGGAGACCACTAAGGGTAGTTGAGGCATTGAGTTGTTTGAAGGTCGAGACTCCTTTCTGCTTGGGTTCACCTAGGGGATTTTTCTGGGTTCGAGCCGCGTTCAAAGAAGGAAAGCATCAGCAAAGCCTAAGAGCATTCGCAAGAAGAACATTTCAATCTTCATTCTCCGTAGGAGGAAGCCTCTCTGGTGCTGCTGCACAAAATCTGTGGTGTTTCTACACAAAATCTATGGTGTTGTTGCTCAGAAAAAATTCCCAACTCACTTCCTGAACGAAAACCCTTATCTCTCTTCCTCTACCAATCCAAATTTATCTCTGGTCTCCATTCAATGACCTTCATAGGAGAATATTCCTCACCATGTCAACAAATCCTCTACACCCCATCTTCTCCGCAAAGGAAAATTGCATGATACACAAACATTTGGAAAAGATTGGTTTCTCAAATGGAATATAGATGGATTTTCAGTCGGCCAGATTCGCCAATTGCTTGATAGGATGTATGTTTCTTATAGAATTATGTTTATGAAGGGAAAAAGTGAGATAGAAAAATGCAAGTCCCTAATCCAATGTTTTACGGGAACTTTGAGCAAATGGTGGGAAATTATCTCCTTTGCAATAATGATAGCCAAAATGGAGGCAGACGTACTCAGAGTTGAACACGGAGATATAGTATATCCCCTCAATGGAACTCCACAAAGAAACATGATTGGAGCCCTTACCACACTAATCCTAGAGAATTGGTGTGGAATAGAAGAAAAATTGCACTCATATTAATGAACATCAAATGTAGAAAGATGTCTCAATATGAAGATTTTCACAGAGAATGGACCTAGAGGATATGTGAAGTAAAAGACAGCCAAAATCTCTTATGGAAACAAGTTTACCTTGCCGCCATTCCTAGCAAATTTGTTGAATATCTTAAAATGCAAAAAGTGTTCAAATTGCCCTATGAAATGTATACTTGGGGTGAAATTTATTCACTCATTACAAAGGCCTTAATAGGGTTATGTACAAATATGAAAGTCCACAAGTCCATCCAAAAATTGTCTCATCTTCCAGATAGTAAATCCATTTGTGAATAATATGGACTTTACTTAACTAACCCCGTCAAACGTAGGAAAAAGGCAAGAAAATATCAACAAGACACGCAAACAACAAGAGATAGATGGAAGCCAACCAAAAAATCTACTCACTACTATAATCCTGAATACATAAGGCTCAAAACGCACTCTCCTTAGGCAAGACAGGAAGTCCAATGTTGGCTATGTGGAAAACCTGGGCATATTGCAAGCTCATGTCCATATGGCAAGGAATCTAGAAATTCCAAAGGAAAGGTATCTGCACAAAAGGCCCGTGAGGCACAAAAAAATGCTAGCACTGAAACATAAAAACAACTAATACACAGAGATCATTTTAACATATGTGGGGCAAATGATCATAATACAAATCAATGCCCTCACCATCCTTTTGTTAAAAAATAAGAAGTTCATCTCCTACATGAAGGATGTTTCTCCGAGTCCACAGATACCTCTTATTTTTAGTATGCTTCATCTAATGAAGAAATATATATGGTTCATCATTTCCATTGCAATGATCCTAAATTTTGTTTATGTGAAAATTCTTATGAATCAAATTCGACACTAGACTCTCCCAAGCACAGAGAAAAAATAAAATTATGCATGTGAAAAGACATAGGTGACCAAGACGCTCAAATGCTGGCCGAGATCAAAGCTTTACCATAAGGAGAAATGAAGAAGGCCCTATTGGAATCCTTTTTTAAAACAATGGCTTCGGAACAAAAGAAATAGATTCCAAGAGTTTCCTCCTCAGCAGGTACAAAGACTTTATTCTTAGATGCTTCATTTGAAAGAAATACTAAATCTTTCATTAGACATAACAAAGAGACTAAACACCAGCATCCTTCTCTAACCGACTTAGCCAAAGAAGTGTTTTATCTAAAGAAAGAAGTTGCAGAGCTCTGTCTCAAGCTTGATCAATATGAAGAAACCCCTGAGGACTCATACAAAGTAGATTCTTAGGCCCACCAAGAAATAAAATCTCTAAAAGAACAAATGACATTGTTTCCTCCTCTTGAGAATGTCCCAACAGATTAGGAAGCTAATCAAAACATCGCCAGTCATAGTTTTGACCAGTTACAGGGCTTAGATGCTATGAAAATCTTGACTATCCAATATCATAAATATCATGTTGAAATTATTATAGAAATTGAAGGAGAAATATTTTCCCTCAATGCTCTATTAGATATTGGTTTTGACATGAATCTACTCAACCAAGATTTAATCCCTTGAAAATACTAGCTCCCCAGCAAATATTCTACCGTAGGATTATGAAATATCTCTACCAATATTAGCTTTGAGGTTCCTAAGGATTTAATATGGTTTGATTAGTGTTCTCTTGGTATGAAATTCCTCCTGGTTGATATCCCTATGGATTGTGTTTTAGGAAATCCTTTCCTTACAGCTCTCGAACCACATGGGTCCACAAGGACGTCTCTAGGTCATCTAGCCTATTTTCTCACCATCCCTAGTCTTATAAGCAATGGCTCCCCTTATAAAAAGATACTTCATTTTATCTCAAAACCCCAGATAAATACTGTAATTTTCCGAGCTATACCCAAAATCCTAATCATTATAGAAACCTGGGATGACCTAAATAATAGACCCGTAACTGAGTATGTTGACAATAACCTTGAATGGATAGGATACCACCAAAACTAGATACCTCAGTGGGAATTAAGATGGTCTAAAAGTGTTGAGTTCAAACTCCCGGGGTTTTCTTCTAATACTAGCATCCACGTAATTCCACCACAATATCTGATAGGCCGAATGAATCAAGCACCTACCCTCTCTACCAGAGAAAAAATGATAGAAATGGGAGATATAACAAGGCTATGTTCTACATTCAGAAGATGGTATTGTTAGCATTCCCAGCAGTGGCAGACTACACCAGACCACTCCTATTTTGTTATAAATTGGATGAGATCCTTGTAGTCTTGGCCACAACAGGACCCATCCCAAAGTATTTTTCATATTAATTATCATAAGTACCAAGCCATGTGGGACCACATGTGCCTATGGAGTGACCGATACAAATATTACTACTATATCATAAAATTTTCAATTACTTTCAGAACTAACACCAATCCCGAACCAGAATGGATTGAAGCATGGTGGAAAAAATTTGGCCTAAACCCAAGAACAATCAATCCAAACATCATATACCATTGGCAGTTTGTAAACCAAATGGATTTATCACACAACATCCATCATCTAAGTCAAATCTCCAATGCAAGTTTCATGTAGATGTTCATAAATGAAAAATTACCTTGGGTCATCAAAATCAAATATGTTTTTCAACAGGAAGAAGACAACAATGAAGATCCAAAAATGTATGGAGAAGTCTTCACTCAGCACTGGGATATATGCAGGAGAAATAATGGATATTGGAGAGTGGGGAAGAATGAAAGACTGAGGAATAGGTTTATCAGGATGGCTATCTTTCCCTTGTATTTTTAAGAGAGTCTTTCTTACTACTGAAAAGGATTCTCCTAGTCCTTCCATTAATTCCTCATGGTTTTTAGCAAAATCATTTGTTTCTTTCTTTACTAACTCTTGAGTCTTTTTGACACATTCAGTAATGTATGTTACTTTGTTATGTTGATATTATGGTATATGCAGGAGGTATTTACCTCCATGTGTAAACCTGACGAGAATAGAAGACTCCGGAAAGCAAGAGAAACCCTAATGAGTTGGCTAATAACCCTAGAAGACTTGTCGGCTCAAGAAGATAATATGTATTAGGTTATTAGCCTCCAAGAGAAGAATTTGGCTAGAATAATTAATATATACTGAACAGACAGGTACCAAGAAGGAGAAGTCGACCCCAGTAAGTCTGCCATAACCACTATAAATACAGGGCATCATTCTCTCATTTGACACATCTCAGGAGTTGCAGAGAGTCAGTTCTACGCAGTACAGTTGCAGTCTTGTGCGCAAGTTTGGAGGAGAGCTGTTGGTGCAGGTGTTGCAGCTAGCAGTTATATTTTGTCTTGGACTATCTATTGGCTAGGGTTTAGACTATCTGGTCAACTATTGTTGGTGCGCTATCCTTGGAGGAATATTCCCTACACCTTGTTTGGCTATCTAGCCTAGGTTTGCTTCCAGAGTAATTCTCAGTCAAGGTTAAGGTGCTCGGAGGGTGGCTTCGGCCTATGGTTGGGTGACAATAGTGATATTGTCAATGGTAAAACAAGCACAATCTTCTATATTCTAATAGGTTATGGGCCCACACCTCCTTCATTCAGTCTAAACGCTGGAAGAAATCATAGTCGCTAGGATATTGAGCTTGTTGAGGGAATTCCGCTAGGGTTACTAGCAGGAGCAGCTTCTAAGACACTGTAGCTAGGGTTACTAGCAAGTGCAGTTGCAGAAACCTTAATCCTCTTGTTGAGGCACCTTAAATTAAGGGATTGACCTAATCTTCGGATAGATCAGGGTGCCCTACCCCAGCGCATCTCCTGATACTCTCAGAAAGCCAAGATGTGAATTTTTAATTTTTGGTCAAATCTAGGGTTGACCAGGTCAAATAAGCCATCACTTACTCTATGAAGTCAGAGAACAAGTTAGAGGGAGATTCTAACTTCATAGCGTGGAATACAAGGATTGACCTCATCTTTTCCAAGAATAAACTGTTGGATATCGTGAAAGGAAAGATCGCAAAACTAGAGTTTGAAGAAGAAAAAGAGAACGAACCGCAGAACATTGGAGCTGTGGAGAAGTTCAAAGACATTGGCATCAATGCCATGAGCCATGAGTATCATAGTGAATTCTATAAAATACCACTTGATACCCTACATCTCCCATCTTGACTCATCGAAGAAGATGTACGATGCCCTAACAAACCTCTTCTAAGTCAGAAACATTGGATTAGTAACGAGTCTGAAGAATGATATCCGCGACATGAAAATGAAGGATGACAAAAGCATAACATCATACTTTGTGAAGACCTCTCAGATAAGAGATCAACTACAATCTATTGAAGATATCATCTTAGAAAAGGAATTGGTAAACATAATACTCAATGGTCTTCCCAAGACGTGGGATGCATTTGTCGCAAGCATGAACACAAGAAAGGAGTATCCGGCATTTGAAGAACTTTGGACTTGATGTGCTCAAGAAGAATAAAGGATCAGTGCAAAAGATAAACCCCAAAAGAAGTACGATGATCAAGCCTTCACAGCAAGATTCAAGAACTTTAGGAACAAAAGAAAGTTTGGTTCAAGGAGGAAGCCAAATCAAGAGAAAGACATTTCAGAAGTACAATGCTTCAACTATTGAAAGTATGGTCACTTCAAGAATCATTGTCCTGAGCTAAAGAAAAGGAAAGAGAAACATGAAGCATCAATTGCCAAAGAAAAGGAACCTACAAAGAAGACTAAGCAAGATGGAAAAGACTTTTTCTTCTAAAGGTAAAAATACTCTTCTTATTTCCTGTACATATCTTGTTTGCATCGTCTCTGTACATATCTTGTATATCTATCTCTTGGAAGATAATGTGTTCCAAGAAGAACTATACCTATGGAAGAACAACAAGATAAGGATGGATGTCATTAGATAATACACATGAAAGGATGAAATACAAATCATGTGGAAGATATTGCAAGATAAGACGAATCAATCATGAAGAGACTTAGAAGAAGCAAAGATAGAAATAAGTCAGCAATCAAGAGGAAATTGGAGAAAGACTTATGACGTTTTGTAGAAGACAACAAGACATAAGCGTGGACTCTGCAGAAGAAAATAAGGATGCAGATGGAAGCGTCGACTCTGTTAGACGTAGGGAGCAGATAATATGCACTCATACATGAAGCAAGCATTAGGAGGGAGCTAATCCTATGATCCATTGAAGTTGATGAAGTATATATCCATGGTAGCAGCCATGAAAGACAGTACATGTTCAAAAGAGAAGCCTGGTTGTCCATCCAGATCCGTGATCCTATGATGAAAGAAATGAGTGGAATCTTTAGCGCATGGAATCTATAAGAAACTCCATGGACCCAAGATTCAAAGAAAAACATGAGGAATAACATGAAGATTCCAAGAAAGAATAGAAGCTTGAACAACCAATCATTAAATCGAGAATCACAAGATTACCAGCCTAATATGAAAGCAATCAAGCATAACTAAATATTGTGATGAAGAACAGTTTATGGAAGACGTATGAATGAAAGCATTGCAAGATCCAGAACTAGAGGTTCTCCCAGATGGAGGGAGAAGACTATGATGATTGCTTGCTCTGGTAAACTAGACATACCTCTACATGAGTCATTATATCATTTATGGGTTGCATTTCTACATCAAGATGAATGCAAAGACTGTTCTCTGGAGAAATTGAACAAACAACGTATGAAGAGAAACCTCAAGACCTCGAGGCATACCAGGAAGAGATCCTTGTATACATATGGAAGAAAACTTGATGGAGAACCTCCAATGCATAGCAGAAGCATGGTGAAGAATATCTATAACAGAGATATTGTATCAAAATGATTACTCAGAAGATCAGGATGACGAATTGCCAATCCATGACAAGATATCATAATGACAGAAGAAGTTCCACATGGATATGTTCCAGTTTTCCAGCAAAGATATACTCTATTGATTAGAGCAACAAAGAAAAACTAGTGTTCCAGACCGAAGTACATTTGAAATCAAGCATTACATTATCCATGAATGAAGTCTAGAAAGGAGAAAGTGGTTCTCTAATACATATCCCCACAGATGAGAAGATAAGACGACATATTGGTAAGAGTTTGCGTACTCAAGTTGGAGCTCGTGGAGACTACTTCCTTATTGAAAAAGGAAGAGCTGACTCCCAAGTTGGGAGGGAGCACTAAAAATATTATTGAAGACATTTATTTTTTGAGATTGAAAAATAGCCTAGTTGGGAAGATTCTTTCCTGTTCAGAAAGTGGATTGATATTTCTGATGGACAGCGATTTCCCATTGTGGTTAACATGGGAAATGGCCCAGATTGTTGATGTATCATAGAAAGATACTTCCCATTGTGTTTAACATGGGCAGTGGTCTAGGGAAGTCTCTCTTCTTGAGGGTTACTCAAGAAGACTGGCCCGCCTCGCCGGACAGCGATTTCTCGTTGTGGTTAACATGAGGAATGGTATGTTTTGGAGGTTGATATAGTACAGTCTTTTCCCCTTGTGGTTAATAGAGGAACTGGTCCGGACAGTCATTCCTTAGGGTTTATACATTCTCTCCAGGGTGCACTTTGATTAGTGTATGAGGAATGGCCCAGGGTGGAGAATGGTCCAGGCTCAACAATCAGGGACATGCATTCCTTAGGGTTTATACATTCTCTCCAGGGTGGAATTTGATTAGTGTAGGAAGAATGGCCCAGGGTGGGGAATGGTCCAGGTTCAGAAGACAGGACAATCATTCTTCCTTGCTTGATAAGAATAGTCCAGATATCTCATTGTTATACTCTGAGGGCAGATATTCTTTCATATCTCGTAGATGTGAGTGAAAGATTGGACCAGATGATTCAATTTATATAATAACATTGTTTATGTGCAGGTTGATATCAGATGATAGTTATAAAGATTGTATGATAGTATATGTATACTACTATGGTGGATGTGTTCCACTGTTCATGACTATATGTTACCGATCAAGTACTTGTTTGCTACTTGGTGTGGTAGTGTACCACTGGATTGTAGTTATGTACTACTATGGATAGACATAGTTGTGTTCTATTTTTATTCTGATTACCTTGAAGACCATCAACAGTTTTGGAAACGATTATTAGCTAGATGGATGATTAAAGGATAGAGATTTCCTAGACGAAAAATGGTTCAGAACATCTACTCTTCTAGGACGCATGTCCAGATTAGAAGAATAGCTCCTATATCACTCTATGGTGTGACTGACTTATCCAACATCATGTATGACTACTCAGATGAAGCATGGTTTCGAGAGATGATACAGTTGATGACACTAATGGTGATGGTGATGCTCATGATCTAGTCATGAGATAGTCTAGACGACTATGTTGATGCTACCGGGTGAATGGTATGTTTTTGTGCTCAAGACCATTAACTGTAATACCTCCCTAGACAGGAGGGAGTGTTGATATTATGGTAGTTGTGGGAGGTATTTACCTCCACGTGTAAACCTAACGAGAATAGAAGACTTCGGAAAGCAAGAGAAACTCTAATGAGTTGGTTAATAACCCTAGAAGACTTGTCAGCTCAAGAATATAATATGTATTAAGTTATTAGCCTCCAAGAGAAGAAGTCGTCCAGAAGAATTAATATATATTGAACAGATAGGTACCCAGAAGGAGAAGTCGGCCCAGTAAGTCTACCGAAGCCTCTTTAAATACAGGGCACCAATCTCTCATTTGACACATCTCAGCAGTTGCAGAGAGCCAGTTCTACGCAGTACAGTTGCAGTCTTGTGCGCAGGTTTGGAGGAGAGTTGTTGGTGCAGTTGTTGCAGCTAGCAATTATGTTTTGGCTTGGACTATCTCTTGGCTAGGGTTTGGACTATCTGATCAACTATTGTTGGTGCGTTATCCTTGGAGGAAGATGTGATACACCTTGTTTGGCTATCTAGCCTAGGGTTTGCTTCCGGAGTAATTCTTAGTCAAGGTTAAGGTGCTCGGAGGGTGGCTTCGGCCTATGGTTGGGTGACAATAGTGATATTGTCAATGGTAAAATGAGCACAATCTTATATATTCTAACATGTTATTCAATTGATTTACAGACTAGACTATTGTATTTGTAGAGACTTGTAAATCTCTGATTTGTCCTTTTATGGCATAATCATTTGTCACAAAAGTGCGTCTAGCCATTCCTCTTAGGGTCGTATTAGTCCAATTTACTTGTTCGGACACAGATTGTATCTTGTTTTCTAAACTAGATAATTGGTCAGCTTCATTTGCTAACATTAAAGGTACAACCCTGGCTTGTTTGCTACCATCTTCAAGGATAATTCCTTTGAAAGGTGGAAAGGTAGATGTGGATTCAACTGTTTTTCCTTCAAGATTCTTCCATTCATGTCGGGAAAAACTTTCTTTTCCTGTTTCAAGCATTTGAATTGTAAGATTTTTCATATTTTGTTTCGAGACATAGAAATAAATCCAGAGATTGGTTTCATAAATAAATGCCCGCCATTCTTGAGACAGATGGGTTTTTTCTTTGTTAGGGATAGAGAGGTTAAACTCATTTGACTCTAGATGAGTAAAAATATCCCAATTTAGCATTTTGTTTATCCAATTCTCTTCAATAGTGTTTTTTGGACACCCCATCATTATACAGTGAAATTAATGGATTTCAAAAATAGTTGGTCTTTCGAAGGTTTAAGGTAATGGATTATTAAACCTATAAGCGGGAATGGCTTTGTCACATTTTTCTATATATCCTAGGCCATATTTGGGAGACCCGGGTGGTCGCATGCCATTATATACATCTTGGAGTCTAGTATCTAATGTCTCAATGGAGGGCATATGATGAATCGTGAGACAAGTTATGGGATCAGAATGTGTAAAGTTTAAAAACAACAAATCCCATCACGCTTTTCTATGAAGGCTCTGATAAAAAGGGGACGATAGGAGATGAGGCTCTAATGTACAAGCACTACATTATTTTAAATACATAAAGTGATCCATAGAAAGATAAAGAGATATAAGTCGGTAAATACCCAATGAGATATGGATTTGATACCAATTTTATGCACTGGCACCATTGAGGCTTCCTCAGACGGAGAATGAAGCTTGAAATGTTCTTCCCGCCAATTCTCTTATGCTTTCCTGATGCTTTCCTTCTTCTAACTCAGCTTGAACCCAACAAAATCCCCTAGGTGAACCCAAGTAGAAACCAGTCTGGACCTTCAAACAACCCAACGCCTCAACTGCCCTTAGTGGCCTCCTGCCTAGCGGGACTTACTCACAGCGCTCTAGGACCTAAGTGAACTCCTGTCTAAATTCTCAGTGAATTTTTGGGCATCAATTTCTCTAGTGAACTTCCGACGAACCTTCAATGATTCATAAGAAAAATATAACACATAGACAAGGTAGAGATTCAAAGATATGCGAAAGATGATTTTATTATTTTGAGCCAAATCGACATGGGATTACAGATTTCTCATATCGCTCATTGACATACATAGATAGACATAGACCTATATTCTTATGCCACTTTAGGTTTGTGTTGGTTGAGCCAGAATCACGCAATCTTATCAAAGCAAATTAAGACAAAAAGACTCAAAGCTCAAATAGAGGGAGCTTAGCAGACTCGGACTTGCAAACTTCTAACTTTGAATTCCTTCTAATGAGCTTCCCTTCTCCTTATATACAAAATTCTTCGAGAAAGGAATCATTATCCTAGGAAAAATCTAAACTGCCCTACCAGAATCAAATCTACTTTCAAGATTTATTTCTCTTAATTTTACACTTGGTGGAGAGAACATGCAAGAACCATCTGACCAAGGTCCTACACAACTTTCCACATATTATAAGTATCTTGGAAATGTGGGTCAAACCACGCCATAAGTCATAGAAGTGCTCTGATTTTCCAAGATGCTTATTTATAAGTGGGAGACAACCATTTGTACAAAGTAGAGTTCGTGACATGTACCCACGGAAATCGACTGGCAACATTGTCGGCCAATAAGACATGAAAGGGGATAGGCCCCAATAATAACTTTTATTCAACAATTCAGTCATGAAAATGGTTATATCAGTGTGGATCCCAGTGTTGAGTGAAGACTTCTCGATACATGTTTGGACCTTCATTGATTTTTTGTTTTTAAACTTTACACATTCTGATCACATAACTTGTCTCATGATTCATCATATTCCCTCCATTGAGACATTAGATCCTAGACTCCAAGATATCTATAAAGGCATGAGATCACCTAGGTCTCCCAAATATGGCCTAGGATATATAGAACAATGTGACAAAGTCATTCCCGCTTGTAGGTTTAATAATCCATTACCTCCAACCTTCCAAAGACCAACTATTTCTAAAATCCATAAATTTCACTCTATAATGATGGGGTGTCCATAAAACACTATTGAAGAGAAATGGATAAACAAAATTCTAAATTGGGATATTTTTACTCATCCAGAGTCAAATTAGTTTAACCTCTCTGACCTTAACAAAGAAAAAACCCGTCTATCTCAAGAATGGCAGGCATTTATTTCTGAAAACAATCTCTGGATTTCTTTCTATGTCTGGAAACAAAAGATGCAAAATCCTGCAGTTCAAATGCTTGAAACAGGAAAAGAAAGTTCTTCCCGACATGAATGGAAGAATATTGAAGGAAAACTAGTTGAATTCACATCTACCTTTCCACCTTTCAAAGGCATTATCCTTGAATATGGTAGCAAACAACTAGGGTTGTACCTTTAATGTTAGCAGATGAAGCTACCCAATTATCTGGTTTAGAAAAGAAGATACAACCTGTGTCTGAACAAGTAAATTGGACTAATACATCCCTAAGAGGAATGGCTACACACACTTTTGTGACTAATGTCCATAATTTCTTTCTACTCCTAAAAGACCAATCATGCTTGATATTTTCACTACAATGCACAAAATATATCCGGTAAGAATCATCCAATATACAAACAAAAAAACAAATCATATCATTATTATAAAATAGACATTCTAAACCTCTTCTATCTTCATTCCTTCTTCAATTGAAGACACCACTGCAAGATTCAGATCAGACAACACCCTCAACCTCTTTGTTTCATGGCTACAAGATTCCCCCATGTCCTTTTCCTGAGTTAAATATTTTGGAATTGTCTCCCTCTTATCCAATTGTCTCTGCAAAGATTCCCCATGTCTACGCAGATAGTCCACCTCATCTTGGAGTTGTCCAATTAGCACTCTATGCTAAGCTAGAGTTTCAGGAGCAAAGGTTAATGTTGAACTGTGCGCATCAACTTTGCGAGACAGTTTTTGAGCAATTGTGAAATTATCCTCCACATACTCCTCAACCCAAGTTGAATTTCCTTGAGGCACCCCCTTTCCTTTCGCCATGATTAAGAACTTGACGCCAATACTAAATTGAGGGCTTGACACCACCTCAAGAAAGCAACTATCGCACGAATTTCCTCGTACCAGAATATTTCTCAATTGCACCCCAATTGGCCAGAGGAAGAAAGTAAAAATTTGCTCCCCAGGATGCTCTCGACAAAATATACCTCCAACCCAAGAACACTTATAAAATTATATCAGGACTAAGAATAACTTAATACCAACTAGACTTAGAAGTAAGCTTGAAATTCTTACGAGAGTGCCACCTAGCTAATGTCTCCCCCAACAAATGTCCATTGACCACGAAGGATGCCAAAGACAGAGGAAGTCGGCTCGAAACCCTTCACGATTAAATCCCAAAGATATTGACCAGTTCAAACAACACACCAGATGGTCCTCGGGCTGCTTGCACACTTGAAATTCTCCTCGAGACAACGTAATATTCCTTCCACTCGGCAATATACCCATCAAATTCTCCACCGGATTGAGAATTATAACTTCAAACCTAACTTTAGAGACCATAATTGCACTGAAATTATGGATGCATGAATCCTCACACTGATAATCCATCCCATGCTCCTCAGAAATGAATTGTTCCTTCGTGGCATGTACTTCCCACTTCTGCGGATATCTTCCCATAATTTCTTGCATTCCATCCATCAGCAAATCCATCAACAATGAAATGAAATTATCGTCTAGGCGTACTGTAGTATTAAATTTCCCACGGGTTTGAGTACACATTCCATAAATGAAATCCCATATCAGCGCCATCGACATTAGCAACAATGAAAACTGTCGGTCCATCACCACGAGCCAAATAATCATGACAGGATCCCTCCCACTGTGCCATCGATTATGTAGACAAGGGGGCTATTTCTCCATGTTAATTCCATGTGTTTCCATCCATCCAATGTTTACATTATACATCAATCTTAAATATGTTACATTATACATCAATCTTTAAATATGTTTACATTATACATTAATCTTAAATATGTTTACATTATACATTAATATGTTACATTATACATCAATCTTAAATAATACTTTAATGTATACCTTACATTAACCATAGTCAATCGTTCCTTCCCAAAGTCAACCTAGGTCTACCAAAGTTAATAATGATCAATGTCAATTAATGTATTAATGTATTAATACTTTAATAATGCAATGTGTCACACATTTCCCTGTCTTCGGAATTTGAAAAATATTTCATCACATTGCAATGTGATGCACATATCATGATGTTGCAATGTGTCGAACATAGTGACACTGAAATCTACCAAACATAGTAATGTCGCAATGTTACGAGCATAGCCCTGTCGTTGCAATGTAATGAACATAAACAAACATTGCAATGTGACAAACATAGCCATGTCACACAATGTGATGAATATATCCCCATGTTCCAATGTGACATACATATCCTGACGTCTCATTGTGATAGACATTTCTAGATGTCCAATGTGTCATGTATTGCCTTGATGTCACAATGTGATGAAAATTGCCTCATATTGCAATGCGACACACATATTCCTAGGGCACAATATTTAAAACATTGCAATATGTTAGACATAGTAACCTTGCAATCTACCGAACATACTAACATTAGGATGTGACGAACATAGCTCTATCATAGCAATGTGACAAACATTTCCCTATCGTTGCAATGTGATAAACATAAATGGACATCGCAATGTGATGAACATATCCCTCTTGTCTTATTGTGAAAAACAAATATTTGTTTTCCATTGTGACACACGTATTCTGACATCGAGTTGTGATAGACATTTCCAAACGTTGCAATGTGACAAATAGAACCCATTGTCACAATGTGATGTAGACAATTAAATATGGCAATGTGACAAAGGTATACCAACATTGCAATGAGAAGAACATTTCCCAACATTGCAATGTGATGAGCATAACCCACTATCATACTGTGAAAAACATATTCCTACGCCATAATGTGACAAATAAAAACCCTTCATCGTAATTTCATGACCATAACCTTATGATGTCATGTTATGAACAAAAGAAAATGTCACAATGCGATGAACAAAACCTCATGTCGCAATGTGAAAAAGAGAACATCATCAACATTACAATGCAGTTTTTCTGGGAAGTTCACAATGGCAAGAATGCCCAATTCTTGATGGATTCCTAGAAGTAAATGTCACCCCTTCAACGGGAAGAAAATCTACAATCCTACGAAAATCACATTCAAAATCTTTCCACTCTCAAAGTAGTAGATTTGTGGACAGATACCCCCACCAGCTCTCCCTGGCGAAGATGGAAATCTACTCATCAAGAACTCCAAGTGGCAATGGAATGTGACCTGCAGTACTGGAAACAAGCTACAACCCAAAGGAGAATCCAGAAAAGAGCAGACCAGGACATCCTTAGATGGGGATACACACCTTATGGAAGATTTACTCTCAAGGAGGGATACACTCTTCAGGAGAAATTACACAATCTTCAAAAACATATCATCTCGACAACAATATGGAAATCAAAACTCTGTCCCAAAATCTCTACATTCCTCTGGCTTCTACTCCAAAACAAGATCTTAACCTGGGACAATCTTCAAAGATGAGGTTTTATTGGCCCCTCGATTTTCCATCTCTTCCATCTACAGGCAGAAACCATGGAGCACCTCCTAAACAACTGTCCACTCAGGGAGAGCATATGGAACCAGGCCACTCAATTCATGAGAAGAACTAAACGAGTCAAAAACAACATCATAAGCACCACAAGATATTGGGGCCCCGAATCCTACAAAATCCCCACCATGAACAGAACCTGGAAACTCTTACCAGGCTTTATAGTTTGGAAACAATGGAAAGAGAGGAACAAAAGAATCTTTCATTCCCAACCCTCTCCTCCCACCCTCCTTTGGAACACAATCTCCTGCATCTCCAAGAAACTCTTCAGCTTTAGTTATGTACCAAGGAAGACTTCCCCTCTGACCCATGTGAGATCTCTCTCCTCAACTCTTGGGGCTTCTCGCTTGCTCACTCCACCCCTCCTCAACACCCCCCCCTAATTTCAAAATCCTTCAGTCCCTCTAAGTGGCTCCCCCCCTAGCCAGGCTTCTATAAGGTCAAATTTGATGGCGCATCAAAAGGAAATCCTAGACACTCAGGCTATGCTGTGGTCATAAGAAATATCTTAGGCCAAATACAAAGCCTCATTACAGAAAAGCTCGAATGCGACACTAATAACTCAACAGAAATTTGGGGTGTCATCAAAGGAGTGAAAATGGATCTAGATCAAAGCCTCACTTGTCTGATCATTGAAGGAGACTCCAAAATCATAATAGACTTGGAAACAAAAATCCTGAATGGTAGATATCCATGGAAAATCACTCCTAGTTGGTGCCTCATTGGCCCTCTTTACAGCCTCCAGGCTCTTCTCAGACACTCTCTAATTCTAACTCCCTCAAACATTCAGAAAAGTGCAAACAAAGTAGCGGATAGAATGTCCAATGCAGAGGTCAACTCTATACAGAAAATCATCCTACTTGATTCTAGGTAGTCCCAAAGCTCACCCCTCTGGCTCCAATGCGAGGAGTTGGCCCAGCTAGATTACACTAATCGGGACGGGGTGCCACCTCTGTCTACTTAGAAATTATTCCAAGTTAGAAATGATCAAAATCTCAAGAGAGAGGGCGACCATAAGTGAAAAGTGCAAGAGAATCTGGATCGTTAGTGCTCGAAAAGATCTAGACCGCTGGTGCTCGAGGAGATATGGACCGTCGATGGATGATATCGGGAACTTAGCAACAGGAATTCAGAAGCTCGAAAGGAGGATCTGGACCATTGATCCCGAGGGAATTTGGACTGTCGATCTGATCCAGAAGAACTCAGAATTTCGGGTATCGGAAGAAGGGGAACACTTGGTTCTTCGCTATCCTGAAGCGTCAAATCCCGAAATCTGGAATGCAGGTTCCCGAGGTGATCTGGACTGTTAGTTCTCGAAGAGATCTGGACCATCGATCTATCTACCCAAGTCGCGATAAGCGATAAGAGAAATCACGATATGAAAAGTCGTGATATGCGAGAGAGGATCTGGACTGCTGATCTGATCCCGAAGGGCTCACAATTTTGGGGATCGGAAGAAGGGGAACACTCAGTTCTTCTCTATCTTGAGGCGTGAAATACTGAAATCTGGAAGGCTAGTGCTCAAAGATATCTGGACCGTCGGTGCTCAAAGATATCTGGAACGTTGATATGTCTGCCCAAGTCACGAAGTCATGATATGCGAAATCACGATATGCAAATTCGCGATATGAAAAATCACGATATCTCGAATGCTGGTGCTCGAGGAGATCTGGACAGTTGGTTCTTGAAGAGATCTGTACTGTCAATCTATTGGCCCAATTTGTGAAGTCATGATACGTGAAATCACGATATGCAAAGTTGCGATATGCTAAATCGTGATATGCGAAATCGTGAAATGAAAGAGGGGATCTGGATCGTTGATCCCGAGGAAATCTGGACCGTCGAATAGGTCTCGAAGGGCTCGCAATTTTGGGGATAGGAAGAAGGGGAACACTCGGTTCTTTGCCATCCCGAGGTCCAAAATCCCAAAATCGGGAGCAACCATCAGTTGTGAAATACGAACTCATGAAAAAACCACAGTGAATTCAAGAAGAGGATCTCAGCCACTAGCTATGGGCCTTCAAGGACCATTGATCTGATTCGATGGTTTTGAGGACTGGGACCTTGAGAAACCATAGGCATTTTTGTGTATGTAGATAGTTTGGAGGTCTTTCTGTAAGCCTTCAGCTGAAATTAATATAAGGATCCACTTTTTATTCACAAGAAAAAAAAAACATTGCAATTGAGTAGTTCCATAATAAACTAAGGTTAAAGAAAATCAACATGGCCCACCATAATTATATCCACATGGTCAACGAAGGTGAGTCATGGATATGGTCAACTATAATATACCCGAGTCAATAATACTCAACTATGGTCATGGTCAACCTCAATAAACCATCGTGAAGGACAAACATGATTAACCATAATGAACCTTTCCTTCCCAGATTCAACCAAGATCTAACAAACTTAACCATGGTCATGGTCAACCATAGTCAACCAAGCTCATTGCCAATTAATGTATTAATGTATTGATACTTCAATAATGTTTTAATGTATTAATACAATAGTAATGTATTTATTAATGTATGAAATGTACTTTTGTTTAATTTTTACTTTAATGATGTATTATTAATGTATTATTTTATTATTATATTAATATTTTAGCATTGTATTAATTAATAGTGTAAATATATTAATTAATTAATTTAGATTGCATTGTTAATGTATCAATTAATTAATTAATATGTTGCATTATACATTAATATTAAATAATACTTTAATTTATACCTTACATTAACCATTGTCAACCCTTCCTTCCCAAAGTCAACCTAGGTCTACCAAATTTAACCATGGTCATTGTCAATTAATGTACTAATGTATTAATACTTTAATAATGTATTACTTTAATAATGTATTAATACTTTAATAATGCAATGTGTCACATATCACCCTATATTCATAATTTGACTAACATTTCCTCATATTGCAATGTGATGCACATATCACGACGTCCCAATGTGTCGAACATAGTAACATTGCAATCTACCAAACATAGAAATGTCGCGGTGTTACAAACATAGCCCTGTTGTTGCAATGTGACGAACATAAACGAACGTTGAAATGTGATGAACATAGCCATTCCATCGAACTGTGACGAATATATCCTCATGTTCCAATGTGACGCACATATCTTGATGTCGCATTGTGACGGACATATTGAAATGTCGCAATGTGTCACGCATCTCCTTGACGTCACAATGTGATGAACATTCCCTCATGTTGAGATGTGACACACATATCCCTAGTTCACAATATGCCAAATGTTGCAATGTGTCACACATAATGACATTGTTATCTACCAAACATAGTAACATCGTGATGTGATGAACATAGCTCTATCATCGCAATGTGGAAAACATATCCTCGTTTTCCATTGTGACGCACATATTCTGACATCGAGTTATGATAGAAATTTCCAAATGTTGCAATGGGATGAACATAACCCATTGTCACAATGTGATCTAGACAACTAAATATGGCAATGTGACAAAGATAGACCAACATTGCAATGAGAAGAACATTTCCCAACATTGCAATGTGATGAACATAACCCATTGTTATACTGTGACAAACCTACTCCAATGCTATAATATGAAAAATAAAAAGCCTTCACCGTAATTTCATGACCATAACCTTACGATGTCATGCTACGAACAAAAGCAGATGTCACAATGTGATGAAAAAAACATCATGTTGCAATGTGAAAAAGAGAACAACATCAACATTGCAATGCACTGGTTCCATAGTAAACTATGGTAAAAGAAAATCAACATCGCCCACCATAATTAGATTCACATGGTCAACGAAGGTCAGTCATGGGAATGGTCGACTATAATAGACCTCGGTCAATAATACTCAACTATGGTCATGGTCAACCTCAATCAACCATGGTGAAGGAAAACCATGATTAACCATAATGAATATTTCCTTCCGAGATTCAACCAAGGTCTAACAAAGTTAACCATGGTAATGGCCAATTAATGTATTAATGTATTAATACTTTAATAATGTATTAATTTATCATTGTATTAATACTTTATTAATGTTTGAATGTATTAATACAATAATAATGTATTTATTAATGTATGAAATGTATTTATTTTTTTAATAATGTATTATTTTATTATTATATTAATATTTTAGCAGTTTATTAATTAATATTGTATAAATATATTAATTAATTAATTTACATTACATTGATAATGTATCAATTAATTAATTAGTATGTTATATTATACATTAATCTTAAATGGTACTTTAATTTATACCTTACATTTACTTAATAATGTATCAATACTATTTTATTGTCCCTTAGGTGTAGGACACTCGTGACGGAGTGTGTTGTTAAGTCACTCTGTGATGTTAAAGTTACCAGTTCGAAACAGGACAAAAGATCCAGCCATGTTAATGGTTGGTGTGGCTGAGTCCCTGGGTGATTTTGACGGCTAAGATGCCCCTGAGTCGTGGTTTCTTAGCCACGGGTTAGTCCCAAAGATCACGGCCAAACTAACAAACAAAAAAATTGTATTACTATTTTATTAATGTATTATCAATATTATTTTATTTGTGTATTACTATTTTATTAATTTTTTAATTTCCATGATCATGATCAACCATATTATTGTAATGTAATATTGATAATTCACATTATCAATATTTATTATTGTAATGTGTTATATATATATATATATATATATATATATATATATATATATATATATATATATTTATTTATTTATTTATTTATTAATATTTTACTTTAATAATACATTATTAAAATTATTAAAATCAATCTATTAATATTTTATTAATGTGTTACTACTTTATTAATATATTATTTTTTTCAAGTATTGATATTTTAATAATGCATTTATTAAAAATATATTAATGTATTAATACTTTAATATGTAATCATGTATTAATACATTATTACTATAATATCATAATACATTATTAATACACAAATAGTTTCATATGTTGCATCAATGTATTAGAACTTTAATTTATACATTTTTATTATATATTTCATTAATGTAATACATTACATTAACATATTAACATATCATTAATTTATATACATTAATGTATTATATTAATATATTATTACTCTCGAGATGGGGTGATAGTGGGAGACACTTGTCAAGAGGAGCACTGAGGAGAGAGCCACACTGGCGTCAACCGCGTGACGAACATGTGCCTCCCCCTCCCACCACCTTAATGCTTTTAAAACCTCATCGCATGAGATAGGGTGCCATTAATCTCAGTGCGCCTTGCTATGGCTATCTGTCCCTTCAAAGCACCAGAGCCATGGCTCTGAATTTACTCTGCGCATGTGTTGGTTTAATGGATGGCACCAACGACTCCGAAAAACATATGTGAGTCAAACTATAATATTTTGTTGTTAAGACAGTTTAAGACTTGAACTATGAAATTGTTCTGAGTTGGTTTCCCCTCAGTGTTTACATCATAGAACAAAGTGATGATACTGTAATCTTTGATTTTTGTAGGTTTTTTATACTATCTTGCTTACAAAAAACTATATATTATTACATAAATGGAATAATTAATTAATACATTAATTATGTTTTAATATATTAATGGTCCTATTCAAGACATGTCCCTCAACTAGCAACAACCCTTCATTTATTCACCTTTTCAAACTAACAGCATATATTAACATATATCAATCACTTTTATAAAGTGATTGTTGCTAGTAATTATCTTCATTTATCTATTAATAATTAATCTGACCAAAATTGCCCAAAATCGCGGATGAGACGCAAGTCCTAAAAGCCGATGACCTTATCGGCCCATTTCGCAGACCACGAGAGACACAGTCAAAATGCCAAAGACGAATCAGGCCGATGACAGATCACACTTTAGAAAAGTGTCAATGGGAGAATCGATTCAAATCATCGATAAACAGAGTTCTGAAAGCCCCGATGGGAAGAATCGGGGCGGTCGCCAATGATGAAATCGGACCAAGTGCCAATGGGCGCCATAGTTCAATCCTTCGATGGGCAGCATAGTTCAATCAAACGGTGTTGTAGGCTTCTATTGTTTGTAGTATTTTAATACTTTTTGATGTTCTTTTTCAGTGGATTTGTGGCAGCATTCAACAGAGTTTGTTCAGAGTCTCTGTGTCACTGGTTGTGTCGGATTCGAGTCCAAGGATATGTGAGAAATTTTGAAAACGTTCCCTGGACTTTAGGCTCAATTCCGTAGTCTCGCTTGATTTTCAAGTTTTTGATGGGTTAAAGATTCCTCAGATTTGAAAGGCCAAATATTGAGTGTTTTCAGTGCTTAGGTTGGGTAGTGTAAAGATGACTTTTTTTTAAGTCATTATCTCTAAATAAATCTGTAAGGAGTATAACCACATGATTGTGGTTGATGAACGTTGAAAGATTTATTGAAAGATTTATTGAAGCAATGGAACTTGATAATGAGGTGTTTTATATATTTTTGTTAATTAAGTAAATCTTTGTTAATTAGGTAAAAGTGGCAATCACATGGCAGTAAAATATTAGTATAGCCACATGATTATGGTTGATGAACCTTGAAAGATTTATTGAAGCATCCGAACTTGACAATGAGGTGTTTTATACATCTTTGTTAATTAAGTAAATCTTTGTTAATTAGGTAAAAGTGGCAATCACATGGCAGTAAAATATTAATTATATTAAGTAAATGTGAAAAAGTAAACAAGGAAAAGTAAGCATTAAAAAATGCAAGAAAGTTATGAACATGAAATCTCATTCACTTATTTAGGAGAACAACTAAGAATATGCCAACATCTTCAATTGCTAGCCATAAAATTTGTTTTTATAATTAAAAGATAATTGTACCCATCTTCAATAGGTATAAACCTTTGGGCATAATTATTTCTTGATTGTGTAATAAGTCTTAAAGTTTCAAGGTGTTTTAATTTGATTTGCAGATGGTAAGAATACATTTTTCCTGATGTCTTTTGAACCATTCTCTTAAGCCGCTGTGAGTGCATGTCGTGTGATTTATCTTCACTTTGGTATATGCTTTCATATAAGGGCATTAAAAATTTGTGAGTGCATATTATTGCTTCTATAGAGACCATTAACGTTCATTTTTTATTTTTTTTCTCTTCTATAGGCCATAGTTAATTCTAGTCTAGAACAAATGTATATATTTGGTTGTACTTTTTTTTGGCTCCTCTTCAATGCTTTCTTCTTGTACGTAGTAGTTGTTGGCTCCTATGAGCACAGATGGACTTTTGGGCACTTCATATCAACTTAGGATTAATACTATGTATCTTCTGAATATTATTATTAGATGAGCTAAAAGCTGATTGTTAATGGTGTGTGTACTGTGTGCAGGAGCACATACGATCAGGCAATTGGATTGCCAATTCTTCCTTTACCCACCTCTACAACTTCAGAGCCAACTGCAATCTGTTTGCCTGTTAGTAGCGACGGTGCGAAGAACGTAGGTGGACGATGTGAAAGATGCGTAGTAATATCATGGCTATCGTCCCAATGCAGAACGAAATCGAGACCAGAGAAGTCTCCTGTGCTTGGATTTGTGTCTTTCGCTAGGACAGGTTCTGAGGTAAATCCAGGATTTCTGAGTTATGTCGCCTATGCTAAATTGAGATATGTCTCTGTGATTGGAATTTTGTTTGTTTGTTCGTGCTTGGATTTATGCCTCTGACGAATATGCGCCCTGAGCTTTCGGTTT